>SNQJ01S0150310.1:1585-12236 GCA_010110895.2 Picea sitchensis
TTTGCTGGGTTTTCTTCCCCTAGAGGGTTTCCCAGGATAAATGCTGTGTCTCTTGTGAATGTGTATTTCTCAGTGATCTTGTTCTTATGTTGCTCTTATCTATTGAAATGCAAAGAACTATAATAATGGCATAAAACATTAACAAAAACAAGAACCAACTGTTGACTTAATTAAAGAGTAGAGCAAAAACTCATGGATGGAAAATTAAGAAACCCCATACTTGTGTAAAAATTGCTAAGGAGAAATAACCAAGCCTGTATACCTCCTCCACGACCGAGAAAAGTGGAGCAACAACAACCAACAAAAGCAAATGAAAAATGGCTAGGGTGGCGTGCTCAAGGAGGGTTAGAACGATGTGCATTTACTGCACGTCGTATCTACACTTACACTCTCATTCATGGCCAGCAAGCCAACTATACAACTCATCAACCATTAAATACAAATAAATTAAATACAAGCTGAATTCCCCATAGTTTTCCAATGTTTCAAACTTACATATGCACCAACCTTTGTCAAAGTTCCTATGTAACACATATATCAAAACCTTGCCAGGGATACAAAGTCCCAACCTTATATTTCCAATTTAAACAATGTGCGCAACACTTGTAGCAAGGGATTAAGATGATCACCAAACCATACACCATATACCATATAAAAATTAAAACTAGAGTGTAGGCCCTTCATCAATTTAAAGGAAACATACTTATGCTTTATGGGAGATAATTAGGACAACCTCATTTCCTCTTTAGTCACCTTACCCATCACATCCTGTAATTTATTATTTCGACAACCATTTCAAGCAAATAAAACTGCAGAGATCGTATCTTAGCCAACTCATAAACACATAAAACATAAGTGTCACCTCTTCATCATAGTCACACAAGTCACACGAGGGGTCCCACCTATTAGTATATTATTAAATATAATTAAATAACAAGGCTTTGCAACCATTTGCAAGTAGGTACCCTATGTCGTGCTTTTGGGCATCAACGAACTGGCAACTGCAAGGGAAATCTGTTTTCAACAGATTAATAACTCAGATTGTTTGTTTTCACAGATCGGTGAACACATATCAAAGGATTATGACCAAAATGATTATGCAACAGGGAGGAAAATATGGTTTAAGGGAAATAATGATACGAGATTTTGGGAATAACTCATGAAAAGTGGTATGTATGAGGGGGTTTGGTCCTGCATGCATAACATTCGATCAATCAAAGTAAATAGTGTTTCTTCATGTTTCAAGGATAAATTTTCTGATATGCTCTTTTGAATCTCAGGATGGATGGAAGAAAGGGATAGCAGAAAAAAGGGAAGAGACCAAATCATCTATCTAACAACAGTACTGAAAGAAATAAACATTTTCAGCGATGTCTAAAAGGAGGACATCGTGACAACTATGTAAAATTTATTTTTATTGATCAACACTAATTACAGAATGATATTGTTGTGGAAAACTGATCCAAAACTTATTCCTAATAAACATTAAAACAAAATAGCAAAAAATAAAACAACAAAAATTGAAAAGTCAATTGAACCAAGCATAATAAAACAACGAAACAAAAATATATGTACAATAGTGATTCCAATATGGAATTTAGTAATGAATATGGTTCCACATAATGCTTCAAGTGGGAACCATTGGTACTATCCGAAAACAATCGCTCTTCCAAATATTTTAAAAGACAAGAGTTTGTACCTAGGACAAAAGCGATTTTGAAAGGACCTAGCCATAATTTATGAAATTTCGAATGTCTTCCTCTGTCAGCATGTGATGAGTCCCAAAGTAAAACTTTCTCATTCACTTTAAATTTGACAACTTTTGCATGTTTGTTAAAGTACTTCTTTACGGTTTGTTGTCTTTTCTTTATATTTCCCAAGGAAAAATTTCTTTGTTCTTCTAGGGCTAATAGTGGATTTATCCTTTGAGGGACATTGGAAGAATTTAATTTTTCAATCTGTAGCATAAGCCTTAAAGATGAGAGTTCCAACTCAGTAGGTAGAATGGCTTCTTGTCCATAAACCAACTGAAAGGGGGTGCAACCTGTGCTTACCTTGGTGGTAGTGCGGTCTTCCCAAAGGGCATAAGTGAGGAGGGTGTGTCATTGACGAGGTTTATCTTCGATGAGCCTCTTTATGATCCTAACCATATTTTTGTTAGTAGACTTGAATTTCCCATTTACTTGAGGGTAATAAGTGGATGAGGTGAGATGTTTGACTCCCAACCTAACTAGGAATTGAGTCAATTTTGCAGAAATGAAAGCGGGGCCATTGTCTATAATAATCTCAAAAGGAATGACAAATCTGGAGAAGATATTAGTTTCTAGGAAATAAATTACATGTTCATCCTGTGATTGTCTAAGAGGGACAACTTCATTCCACTTAGTGAAATAATCGGTGGTTGTCAAAATAAAAACATACCCTACGAAAGACATAGGATTAATAGGACCAATAAATTCTAGGCCCCATTTAGAAAAAGGAAAATTTGGGAGAACAAGTTGTAAAGGCATGGTGGAAAGACACTCTTTCCCATCGAATTTTTGGCATTTGTCACAAGATCTTGCGAATTTATAAGAATCTCAAAACATTGAGGGCCAATAATAACCATTTTTGATGATTTTAAAAGCAATAGCTTTAGCAGAAAAGTGGCCACCAACGTGAATGACAAAATATGAAGATTCATGATTTTCATGTAGTAATTTATGTGTCTCCTCGTTGTTTACACATCGAAGTAATATACTATCAAGAGACCTTTTAAACAAGAAGTCTCCTAAAATAACATACCTAGAAGATTCAAGGTGAAGTCTCCTCTTCTGATGAGGAAGTCATCTGGGCATTTCTGATATCGCAAGTAATACCCAAGATTTTTATACCAGGGGTGCTCGACAACAAAAAGGGTTTGATTATCAATATAAAACAGTGCTGAAAGAGGATTATCCCGATTGTCAATTTCTTCACTTAGTTCAGGATGTTGGGCTAAGTAAAGGGCTAGGTCTTGTCGCTTGATTGTTTTTGAATTCATGATTGTCAAATCATGCTCTTGAATCTTGGCAAGCCAATGTGCATGTTTTCTTAAAAGATAACTTTGTGAAAGCAAAAACTTGCCAACATGCAAAGGGACTTTTACCTACATATGTTTTCCTAGAATAAAGTGGCGAAATTTATCTATAGCTTTAACAAGAGCATATGCATGTTTCTCAATATACAAGTACTTGGATTCATCATTTGATAAACTTTGGCTCATGTAAGCTATAGGTTTTTCATTATTCTGGTCATCACATTGTAAGAGAATAACAAAAACTGCTTCTTCAGTGGCATTAGTGTATATGATAAAATATTTCTCAAAGTCTGGTTTCGCTAGAACCAGTGGAGAACTTATTTCCTTCTTAATCCTAATGAAATATTTTCCGACATCATTTGTCCAAGAAAAAGAGTGATCCTGCTTTAGAATATTATGTATTGGTTTAACCATTACAACAAAATTAGGAACAAACTTGCGAACACAGTTGATAATTCCCATAAAGCCTTGAACCTCCTTTTTGGAAGTGGGGGCGGGAAGGTTCAGAATAGAAATAATCCTTTCGAGATCTATTCTTATTCATGAATTAGAGACTATATGTCCAAGGATCTTTCCCTTGGTGACACCAAAAATAGATTTAGAAGTATTTAAAGAAATACCGAATTTTCTGCATCACATAAGAAATTTTCTAAGATGACCAAAATGATCTAATCGATTCTTCGAATAAATAGTCAAATCATCAAGATATACTGGGATAATTTTACTGATAAGATCATCAAAATCTATTTGCATAGATCTTTGGAAAGTGGCACCTACATTATACAAGCCAAAAGGCATGCGTTCATAAGCAAATATGCCCTAGCGTGTAGTAAAGGTGGTTTTGTATCTATCAGTCCTTTTTACCTTGATTTGATTATATCTAGAAAAAACATCAAGTAAGGACATCATTTGTGACCCTGCAACCTGTTTCAAAATCATTTCCATATTAAGGAGAGGAAAACGATCTTTAACAATTGCTCTATTCAATGTGTGAAAATCAACGCATAATCGAATATGACTAGTTGTCTTCCTAATAGGAACTAAATTTGAAACCCACTTGGAATATTTCACTGGGAAGATTATACCAACCTTCAAAATCTTTTCCAGCTCCTTTCTAATAGTATCTTCTAGTGCAAGGTTAATGGATCTTTGTTTTTTCCTAACTGGTTTTATCCCTTCCCTGATAGGAATGGAATATTATTTGAGAGCAGGATAAAAACCACGAAGATCTTCATATGACCATGCAAAAACATCTTGAAATTCATGTAGTAGTTCTGTGAATTTCACCTTTCTTCGTCGGAACATTGGGCACCTAGTTTAACCATCTTTGGAGATTCAGATGTCCCAAGGTTCAAGGAAATGGTATCACCCACTTTCCTTTTCAACTCCTCTTCCTTTTGTATCTCTTTGTTGCCTACATCACTTGACGAATATGAACTCTTGAGATGATTCAAGCCTTTTGGAAATTCGTTGTCTTCCATAAATATGATTTCCTTGGGCTTAAATGGTTCATTTTGTATGAAATCACATATTCCTTCATCATTAGGGAAAGCCTGCCATGACTCTAAATTATCAATAATGTGAGGACGATATAAGGATTGAAATGTACAATCATGCCTTTGAGGTAGAAGTTGTCGAGTAGGAGATGTTGCAAATACAACTAACCTATCAGCCATTGAATTAAGTTCCCTCTTAACATGGGTGATGTTAAATGATAATAGGTTCGAGATAAGCATCCAAACAACTTGGGTATAACATTTCATCAACTTATTTCTAGGAGAATAGATTTTACGCACAAGGTTCACAACAAGTTCAAAATCACCAAAAACTGTAAGGTGGCTGCAATCGAGGTTATAAGAATTTTTGATGCCTAGCAGTAAGGCTTCAAGCTCAATGACATTGTTCATGCAAGCAAACTCTAACCTATAAGAAAAATTTTGAATTTTACCTATAGGTGAGTATATGATAATGCCAACTCTGTTACCTTCGTTTGAGCATGAGCCATCGAAATGCATGTGCCACATACCATCTTCCAAATCAATTTGTTCCAGAGTAGCGTCACCCTCATTAACAAAGATAGAGTACACTCCTAAGTCTTCCTTGAGATAGTTTACATTCGGTTGAGGAATTCTCTCTATGTATGGTGAAATTATTCCTTCTCTTAGGACTATAATATTCTTTCCATTTCGAGGAACAGATAAGTGTGTTCCATCAAGCAAAAGATATCCACCTGTTAGGGATTTTCAGTCTCTTCCTAATATAATATAATAGTTGCTTACTAGCATGTTGATTACTTGGATGTTGAGGGTTGTCCTTATTTCGGGATGTGCACACAGAACTAAAGTTACATCTTTGATTTCACCTATAGTTGATTGTTGCAAACTATTATAGGAGAGAATGCTTCTATAATTTTCGTTAGTACATGATAATCCTATCTCTCCCATGATGATTTTTGACATTATGCTTGGACCCGAACCGCCATCGATTAGGAAACAATGGGATATATTATCCATAATTTTTACATAAATAAAAAAAAATGGAGGTTCTTTACAGGGTGTGTAAAATTATTTACACCTATCTTATTTACAGTGGGATCCTCTTCTTTTTCCTCTTTAGAAAGGTTGGCTATGGTAGAATATTTTCCTTCCATAAAATTCTTGAGATGCTTTTGTTGTTCAGGGATGGAAACCATGTCCAAAAGAGTAGTATCTTCCTTGATATTAGCCAATTGGTTAAGGATGTTGTACTTGGAAGAGGGAAGAGGGGAAAAAACTCCTTGAATTTCGGGAATTTTGACAGTTTGTACATTAGTACCTTGTGAAGATGAGGCTGGAGTGGAAGAAGTACAAGGAGGATCATATTTCCCTTTAGGAAAATAAGATTTGTTCCTAGTATTTATTATCATAACATCTTCCAGTTCTTCCCAATCTAGAACAACAATAGTGGTTTCAGGCTTCTTGCCAAAGATTTTATCTCTGGCATTCTTCTTAATTTCACAAGTACTTTCTTCATGGTTTTCTTCACAAAAGTTACACCAACTGCGAGACATTATGGCTTTGGGCTGAAAAGTGTTCTCATTTGTATGCCTAAAAGGCGTCGAGGAAGAGGAAGATACCCTAGTGAGGTAACATTCCCCTTTCATTCATAGGCTATCATACGATTGTTCATATCTTGCACAAGTTGTAGGATGGAAGACATATATGTTTGCTTGACTGAGTCTCCTTTAGGAAGACTTGTTCTTTCAAGTTACTCTTCGTACTCCAGGAAAGTGTGGAGAGCGAAGCAAAGATTTTCAATAGCCTTTTCTTCGAGCCTATGACGATAAGGAGAGGGAAGCACATTATAATAATGCATGAAAGATGCTTTATTTTGGGGGAAGATTAGTTCAGGGATTTGATTGTATAATTTGGTGAAACGAAGTTTGAAGAACTTAATAGTCTCACCATCTTTGTAAGAAATATTGTTATATTCCCATAATTGTTCGGTCAGGCTATTGGATTGTCCATAAGTGGACTTGAATCAATAAACCAACTCTTCCCAAGTAGAAAGGATTTTTGGAGGGAGATAAAAAAAATTAGCTGCCGTTTTTCCTTCAAGGGAGTTGACAAATAAGTGCATGCATGTATCATTATCGTTAGCCTTGATATTATGACAAGAATTAGAAAATGCCACTAGGTGTTTGTTTGTAGAAACAATATTGTTCCCTGAGAACTTAGGAATATGCTCTTTAAACTTGGGTAACAAATGAGTAGCAGGTGCCAGATTCAAGGGAGAAGATACATGCCATGGGGTGGTTGTAGCATCTTCCTCAAACTGAAAAAGCCCGTGTTTCTTTATAACTTTAGCAGGGTTGGTAGAAGATTGGATAGGAACTTGATGACTATATAGAATACCAATTACCGATGAGGCCGAAGGTTGGGATGATGAAGCACCTCCAACACGACTAGCACCACTCGCAAATATCATTTTGAAAGTGATGGGTAAGGGTGAAAAAGGTGAGCTGGAAGAATCAGACAAATTCCTCCTTAGAGTGCTTTCTTGGGTCGACAAATAGATTTCCGCCTTCCTATTTCAATGATAGGAGTAGCTTTAGGTGACAATCCTCTTCTTCTTCTAGAAATGCAAGGATTCGAGGACATGAAAAAGAATACCAAAGATTTAGGAAAAGGGAGGTTGCTACTGATTTCTAGGTTGCCTTTGCCTGGCTTCCCAGTGTTCACTGATACTTATATCTTGTTGAACCACTTCCCAAGAGCGTTCAAGCTCATCTAGGGTACTAACAGTTTCTAGAACAATATTGAATAAGGTCAAGGAAATGCTAGCCGGGTCTTTAATACTGTGTTCAATATTAGGCTGCCTTGTAGAAGGTACTGTCATGAAAAAAATCAATCAAAGAGTATTTGAATAAAACAAAAAGATTCAAAGATAATCATGAATACAATCAACCAGAGAAATATGGAAGATCTCCCTAGTATGGTTGCCAAAATAAATGTTGAGGAAAAGGTATGGAATACCTTACTAAATCATTTTCAAATATTTCCTGGCTAGGAAAAGATAGTTGGGAATGTCACTTAGGGTTTATAGCCTAAAAAATTTCACTCAATCCACAAGTATCAATTACAAAGGATCAAGGCTGATTTTATGATTTATATTTATAACATTGTAAAAATAAAAAATTAAACAAAGCTAGGTGAATGTATACATATTTTACATTGAAGTAAACATGGAGAAAAAAGCGAAAGGAAGAACCAAGTCATGAAAACACATGTATGAGACATAACAATAATCTTATTTTATTTCATTCCGAGATACAAAACTATATTTCTCTTTTACAAACTCCTACGAGGGTATGGACCAAAGTAAGATTTAGGAGTCTCCAATGGGAACCATACAAAAAGACCTAGGTAGTGAAATGAAACTGAAACTAATGATCTAGATCAACTTGCCACAAAATGTTGCCACTTGACTCTGCAAGATATTCTTTATCAGCCATGAAAATTAATTCATAAACAAACAAGAGTACACAGACTATCAAGGATAAATCAAACACCTTTAAAACAAGTTGCTGAAAGGTATTATTTGGTTTTGAATCTTGTTGCCTTCAATAAGACCCTACTGTCATCAAGAGGATTAGGATTTCAAGTAAACACAGAAATGAATGAAAACTAAAGTTATCTCACTAACTAGAGAGAAAACCTTAGTCTTATAGTTCCCCTTATCTTCTCCCCTTGTCTCTTCCTCTCATTGAACCTTTATTCTTTCTCAATAAGTTGAGGTAGTTCAACTAATTTCTTTAGTTAAGTCAAATTAACTTAACTAATTAGTTTGGGAATAAATAATTAATAATAATATATAAATAAGGGTCTAATTAATAATAACTAAATAGGTGGGACCCCTTGTGACTCCCATCATTCTCTTTGCCAATCATCAAATATAAAATACAAAATTAATCATTTGGATCATATAACACCTTTGTAGCTCCCATGGATATCATTTAAGTCGAATATTTCAATATAAACAAAATTTAAGACCATATCCCAAAAAAATAATATATCCATCTTATCCACAAAAATATCCAAAATAACGCTTGCTGTCCAAAATATGTTTAAAATCATTAAACATTGTCTTCATCATTGAATATAAAAAAAATGTTTAAAATCCATATTTGTTGTTGTGTGAGGCATATTTTCTCTTCTCACTACTGTCTCTTCTTGACTTTTCTGGGGTATCCCTTGGTTGGTTAGACCCTTGGGGATGTATTTCACTGATCACATGGGAGCAGTCATATTTTAGGTGGAGACGTGAAGACACCGATTTATAAGACTCTGTGGATGGACTGGAAGGGGAAGCCACTGCTTTTCCATTATCTAGCACAGGTTGTAGGACGTTAGTTTTCAGTCTCTTGCTGGCATGCGAGGACTGCACTGGTGAAGCAACATGGGAATTTTGTGCATTAGGATTAATTGGAGGTGGCGGTGGAGGTAATGGAAATGAGACAATGGGCCAACCACGACAGTGAGAAGCAGGTTGATTGAAAATTTCTTGCCAACCATCGTTTGTAGGAGGTTCGGGTTGCAACGACACATGTGGGGGAACAAGAATGCCATGAAAATTCCGAGGTTGTTGAAAATGGGGCCTTTCAAGTTGAGGATGAACTATCCCATGGCCAACCAAATTAAAGAACCCAACTTGAAACAACTGGTTCAACTCTTGCGTATCAACAACAAAGTGAATAGAAAATTGAGGCCTCCTATGGCCTTGATGCCAGTTACCCCTTCCTCTATTATTTCTGCTATTACTACCCCAGATGAAAAAAAATCATCATGTAACAATAATTAGTCAGTCATGAAGTTCTTAATAACCCATACATGAAACTCCACTTAAATAAATCAAGAGTTGGCTCTATAATTTACTACAAGACACATGCAATCCATCCATAAAACTTCCATTTATTAATTTCCACACGAACATGGAATTAATAGGGTCATTGGGAGTATGGAGGGATTGTATTTAGTGTAAAGTGATATCATGGAGGGGGAAACATTTACGAGTAATTTTAAAGCAATCAACAAAAACAATCAACTGTGTATCTAAACATATCCCAAAACACCAATCATCAATTACTGTCACATCAATTTTTCTTCATTTCCATACAAATTTCTCTTAAAAATAAATATCATAGAACAAGGAGTGGACAAATGCATTTGGGATAATGAGGGGGTTGTACTTTGCCGAAAATGGTAGAATGGAAGGGATTCCCACTGATATTGTTCTAATAGTATATCAAACAATGCCATCCTCGCCATCAATTAACAATCACCACCTCTTACTGTGTCAAAATTGAACAACACTTTGTTTCCCAAAAAAAAAACCTAGAACTGGTGTTTCTTTTCAAGGCCGCTCATTTGCCTTAGAAATTTCATTGCACAACAACCAATTTATATTTTATTTCCCAAGAATTATTTAACAATAATAACACTGCTTGTATATAATAGATTCGAGGAGTGAACAACATCATAATAATCACATCCAACACAACAAATAGTCGAAGAGTGGACAGGCTATGGCCTACAATATCAACCCAGCATTGCTTAAACCAACAGGGTCTCGCAAAGTATCCAAAGGGCTCTCTGTGTATAATAAATTTTGACTGAAACCACAATTAACCATACTTCCCATTTTTATTGCATTCTGGTTCATAAAAATGCACTCAAGCATACACAATTCATACATAGGTGCTCTTCGGATATGAAAACAAAACATAGAAAGTCACATCTTATCAATATTTTGCAACATTTCCATTGACCCCATATTTTTCCTTGTGACAGACTGTATTACCAACGAATGAGTGGGTTCAACATTCCTTCCATATTCGCGCAACAAATAATCAATGAAAGTCGTGACCAAAAAAGAGAGCGAACAATGCCTTTACTAAAATCTGAGTGGGTCATCTTCCATGATAATTTCCAATACACAAGGTTCAATACACAACAATGAAGAGTAATGCGATGGAGGGGTATGAGCTGACCAAATTGAGGGTTCAACCAAAAGGAGCACAAGAAGCTTAATACTTCTACAAAACTTCACATTTAT
>SNQJ01S0150312.1:4918-28179 GCA_010110895.2 Picea sitchensis
ATGTTGTCAATGCTTCCTCACCAAACATCCACCATTGACATCATGTCTCATCTATGGACTCTTCTTCAATTGATATTTTTTGAATCACTTTTAATGAACTATGTCTTATTAACTTCTTTATTTGTGATTTGTATGGATCCATATTGGATTATAGATTTACCCTTTTTTATCTGGAAAATTTCTTCACAGTTTCTTCTTCTGTTCATTGATGTTAATGACACAATATCAACCTTATAACATACAGGATGAGTGTATCAATCTCATACAATATATTTGTTAATATTATCTTTCTATTGATATTCAAGTCATCTTCGTAACATTATGTCCAATATTGACAATGCTTGACATTCAAGTCAACTTCATAACATTATGTCCAATAATGGTAATGCTTGAAATTCAATTCACCTTCATAACATTATATCCAATATTGAAAATGCTTGACATTCAAGTCACCTTCATAAAAATATGTCCAATATTGACAATGCTTCTCAAACCAATCAATCAATGATACTTTGCCTATTTATCAAGGTTGACATCAATGACAACCAAATTTCCAAAATTATATCCTTGTCTTCCTAGAAAAATCATCTACAAAGGAGACATAATATATGGATCCACCAAGTGAAGGGACTTGTACAATCCCAAGCATGCCACTTTGAATTAATTTCATAATCCCATTTTCCATTTTCAGTCCAACTAGGAACCTAACCCATTTTTTTTTCCATATATGAAATGTTCACAAAAATAGACTTCCAAATGAGAAATAGGAAAACCTCCAACCATAGCTTTGTTGTGCATAGCTTGAATTCCTTTTTCACCAATGTGTCTCATCATCTAGTACCATAGCATGGTCAGGTTAACTTGACAAGAAACATTGAAGTCAATTTTAGTTCAGTTAGTTTCAATCGATTCAGCTCAAGTCAAGTCAAGAGTTGGGTTGATTCAAGTTGAGTCAACAATATTGTTGAGTCGATTCAAGCCAACCTATAGAACAACAATATTTATGCATCCATTCATGTCAACATTTCTCAACAACTTGTACAGGGTTCCAATCCAAACTCCTCTCATCAAAACCATTGCGCCTCAAACCATTTTGCACAAACCCTTTTCAAACAGAGTGTGCACACCTACATCACTCAT
The DNA here is from genome assembly GCA_010110895.2 of Picea sitchensis. Taxonomy (NCBI): domain Eukaryota; kingdom Viridiplantae; phylum Streptophyta; class Pinopsida; order Pinales; family Pinaceae; genus Picea; species Picea sitchensis. The sequence continues at coordinate 6,059 of SNQJ01S0150312.1, forward strand.
CTTACTGATAAATATAAAGTTTCCTTCCAAACCTAGAATATGTAGCACACCTGGATGATTTCTAATCCTCCCATCTTGCAGTACCAATCAAAATCTTCCTTGTCCAACAATTTTGGTTGTTAATTCATCCCCTAGGAACGCTTCTCCTCCTTCATATATTTCATAATCGGAGAACTATTCTTTATGAGTTGTCATTTGAAAGGACTCTCCTGATTCTATCGACCAAATATATCAATCTGACTATGTACTCATCGAAACTAGATACACATCGCCTCCTTTATTTGGAGTAGTCTTTCTTTTAGTCGATTTCTTCTCGCCAGATCCTATACCAAATTTTGTTGCCTTCAACATGTAGCATATTTTTTAATGCTCAAATTTACCTCATTTCCAACATCTTCTCATTGAATGAACCAGGAATTTGTATCTACCCTTCGACTTAAAATTTCTACAAGATAATTTTCCTTTATCTTTGTCAACCGATTGACCTCTCACCATTAGAGAATATTTGGTCAATACTTCCATGTTATTCTATCTCATTTCTTCTGATAGTAGAGATGCAACCATGTCTTCTAATACTAATGTGGTTGAATTAATCCTTATATCCATGACTAATTTATCCCAAGAGTCTACTAAAGAACATAATAGGATAATACATTTCTCCTCCACAGTGATTTGAACAACCACATATGATAATTAGATTTTATAGTATTGAATGCATTCATATGATCAATTACTGAGATCCCATTATTCATCATTAGAAGATACAGTTTCTTCTGAAGGAACATCTTATTTAACAAGGATTTTGACTAGTACAAGCTTCCTAACTTGTCCCACAGTTTCTTGGTTGAGTCTTCACATGAGACATTCAATAGCATTGAATCTACATCACCAAGGCAAATCACACTCCTTTCCATTCTTTTGAGTTTCTCCCATTCTTCCCTTGACATACCTGTCAGGATGGTACCTAACCATATACAAGGAGATCTCAATTTTGATCTTCATTGTTCTCGTTGTTCTCGATCTACAAGGAGATCTTCAATTTTGATCTTCCAAAGCTCAAAATTCTAGATAATGTTTTTTTTCGATCTCTATCCTTGAAATACTATCCATTCTTTCAAGCACAACTTTAAATATCTCTGACATACAACTTTCACTAGACCTAGGGTTTAGCTCAAATGTAAGATCTGATCAATTGTACAATATTTTTTAGAGCTATGATATCAGTTTTTAGAAAATGCTAACTCAACTAGGAAAAGAGAAGACATATTTAGACATAAAATAAATGACAAAAAAAACACATAGTACACAAATATTTTATCATGGAAACCCAACTCGGGAAAACCATCATTCCTTGAGCTTCTTGTTCTCTTTTTCTCTTATTCATTCATGAATAAAGAGTTACATGACTAACCTTGTTCTACACCTAAGACACAATCACTATCATACTCTCTTGAATTACATAAGAACAACCCTAAAGCCAAATTGTCTTACATCTACATGACCATCATGAATCTACAAATAATAGCTTATGATTTTCCTTTATAGTATTAAAATGCACCTTATTTATAGTCTTTATAATAGGGAAAAACCTAAATCATGGCACCCAAAAAAAGTTATAAATCCATGCAAATGGTTGGATACAAATATCGTGAATCTTGGGATTCAGTTACAGTCGAATACTAGTTGAATACAAAGTTGATTTGGAGTCGGTCTTCAGTAAGTTTCGAGTCGACCTCCTGTCGATTGATTCCTAGTCAATCACTTCCACCTTTGACTTTATAGTTGATCACTTTGACCTGAATGAAACCATTGAGTCAACTTATCCGTCGATCGAAATATCTCCCAGTCAATCCACCTCGACTTCCATTTGGTTGATTATTATTTCACTGCAAAGAATATAACATTCCCAAAACATAGCTAACACCTCTCTCTTTTCAAAGATAAGATACCACAATTACAACAAGTTTTTATTTCTTTGTATTTATAGTCTTTTCCTATTTTTATTATTAATAGAATGTGGGTTTCATTGTATTACTTTGCTCTCTATAATATATCTGTATGTGTTTTTCCATTCATATTTTTTCCTTGCATTTCATTCTCTATACAATCTTATCAAAACATGTTCACACTCACTTGGTGTCAATTAGCAACCTACAAGCACCCTCAAAATATCCTAAAAACTTTATTAGTTGCACAAATTTATGGGATTTTTGTGGGCTAAATGAAAGGCATACACTTGTATTCCCACAATAAACCAAATTCTATGACTATAAATAAGAAGTGAAAGGATGGTTAGGATTATCTTGGCTAGCCCATGAAATTCTAGGATAAACATTTGGTCATCAATTCCACTTATACGAGAAACCTTTGTTGGAATACTGAGAGGGGTGGGGGGTGAATAAGTATGAGCACAATTAGTACTTTTAATCACAATATAAAATCTCCAATGAATATTATGAGCATTCAAAATATCACATAAACAAATTACACCAAAATTTTACGTGGAAACCCAATGCGGGAAAAAACCAAAGAATGATTTTCTTATTGATCAAAGAGTACATTCATTGGAAGCACCAACTTCCTATTTCTCCATATACAACTAGAAGGAGGCTCCAACCCCCTATTTACAGGCTACAACCTGGAGGAATCTCCAACTCCGTAATTTAACCGACTCCAATCAGAAGGAGGATACACTCCCCTTTCCTTTCCCTATCCAACTGCCCTGAAATATAGATGTAAGACAATATGTCACTACCTCTTTCACTAATAACCTGTTGTTGTTGTTGTATTTGATATTCCTAATGTTTCTACTGATATCAATATCTCATCAATACTACAACCACACACACCTCATACCAAAATCCACAAAAGAGTTCTTCAAATGAAGTCCTTATAACTCAATGAGACATACTTGTTAATGATTTCTTCAAAATAACTCCCTAACAAAATCAAGAAGACATAACTTTACCCTGAAGCTGAACTGAGTTCCATATCCCTACTCTTCTTAGATTTTTCCTCACAGGTCTACGACTGTGTGCATTGTCTTCTCGCGGCTATTCGTGCTTTTCCTCACTGCAAGTCGCAGATCTTCGCACTTTTCCTCATTGCAAGTCACAGATCTTCGTGCTTTTCCTCTTGAAAACCACGGATATACTCAGAGAATTCTTGTATGAAACCCCTTCTCCGTACTCTCGGCACCTGCAAAATTCTTACTTCACTGGAATTCTCTATATTTGACTCACTTCCTCATATCTCCAACCTGTATTCTCAGAAGTGAATACGCAAAAGTGATTTTCAATTGACTCTTCTTTGTGATTTAAAGGGAAATTTCTTAATGACATGAAACTTCCATGCAACACATGATGGCATGCAACTCAGGTGCAACCTGTTATCTTTTGTTTATTTCCACTTTACTTCGACATGCAACTTTTTTCAAGGGTTGACATCAATGACAATGAATATTCCAATATCTAAACTTTCGACAATTAATATTTTCGATAATCAATTAATGACATGTAATAATTAATTAATTACATGCAATAATTAATCATTCCTGCAATAATTAATTAATCCTCGCAGTAATTAATATTTCAACAATCTCCCCCTTTGGAATTGATGGCAACACTTAGACACAACAATGACAATACTCGTGCTCATGTTGGCTCCCCCTGTCTTCATGCCTCTTCTCTTCCATGCCTCTTTTTTTCTCTCCACCTTTGACATCAATGACAAAGGATGACCTCTCCTTGGGGATACTCTCCTTGTCAATAAGCCTATGATATCTACTGATGTTTCTCTTCATGGTGCTTCCTTGTGTACATCTCTGATAAAAAAAAATTAAAAATCATTCACTATGGGGATGAAACTACACCATGTTTCTGTCGAAGATATTCAAAATTATCCCTTGGAAGAGGTTTGGTGAAGATATATGCAATATGCTCTTTTGTCCCAACATACTCTACCTTGATGTTCTTCTCTGTAACTTGTTCCCATAGAAAGTGAAACTTGATCAAAATGTGTTTCATCTTAGAATGCATCACTAGATTCTTAGAGATACCTATAGCACTAGTGTTATCACATAATGTCATAATAGGATCGTCATATTCCACCTGTATGTCCTACAAAGTTTGCTTCATCCAGAGAACTCATGTACAACATATTGATACTGCAATATACTATGTTTATGTTGTGGAAAATGATATTGAAGATTGTTTCTTGATCAACCAAGATACCAGACAATCACCCAAGAAAAAGGCTTATCCATTTTACTTATTCTATCACCAACACTTCCTTCCCAATCCACATTTGTGTATGCAACTAGAGATAGATCATTCCCTTTTGGATGCCATAATCCATAGTCTTATGTTCCCTTGATATATCTGGATATTTTATTTACTTCCATAACATGTGTTTCCTTCGGTGTTTCTTGAAACCTTGCCACCTATCCAACTTATTGCATCACATCTAGTCTTGATGTAGTCACATAAAGTAAATTGCCAATCATCGATCTGTAGAGTCTTTGATTTGCATATTTGGATATATCATCTTTTCTCAATTTGCAATTGGTGTGCATGGGAGTACTTTTGGGCTTGCAATCTACGATTCCAAACTTCTTCAACATATATTTGATATACTTAATTTGGGAGATTAAAATACCAGTATCTAGATGACATATGTGGAATCCCAAAAATAAAGACAACTCACCTAGTAATGACATTTTGAATTCATTTTGCATGTCCTTAGAAAATTTATGACTCATCCTATCATCATTACTTCCGAAAAATAATTTCATCAACATAAACTTCGGTTATCAAAAAATTATTATGATTTACCTTTATGTAGAGATTGTTTCCTGCATTGCCTTTATTGAACCCTTGTTGTTGTATATACATGTCCAATCTCAAATACCATGCTTTGGGGGCTTGTTTGAGTCCATATAGTTCCTTCTTCAATATGCAAAAATAATATTCCCTTTTTGACAGTATAAATCCTTTTGGTTGTTCGATGTAGACTTCTTATTCTATTTCTCTGTTTGGGAAGGTTGATTTTACATCCATCTAATATAATTTTATTTTCTTCGAACATGTATAAGCCATGATCAATCTGACAGCTTCCATTCTGGAAACTGGGGAAAAAATTTCTTCAAAATATATTCCCTCAACCTAAGAATATCCCTTTCATACTAACCTTGCTTCATTCTTGGTTACCTATCTATCCTCATTTAGCTTGTTTCTAAATAACCATTTTGTGCCAATCACATTCTTATCCTTAGGTCTTGGAACAAATTTCCATGTTTCATTCTTCTCTATATGATCCAATTCTTCTTCCATAGCTTTGATCTAGTGTTCATCCGTGCTAGCTTCTTAAAAAGTGTTGGGTTCAAATGTGGACAACAATGCTAAATGAATTTATTCTGGTAATCATAATTTCCTCCTCATTTCAACTCCCGCATCTTTATTCCCAATGATATTTTCTGATGAATTATTTTTCTGCACTCTCTGGCTAGGATTTTTTGGAGATATCTAAATATTTTGTTGGTCATCTTACTTTTTCTCTGCTTTTGTCTACTCTTCTTCTTCTTATGATTCTGCTTCTTCTACTTCTTCCTTCAAATCCTCTTCTTATTCCTACTTATTCCTTCAAATCCTCTTCTTCTTCCTACTTTGTTGAGTCTTTTCTTTCCTCTTTGGACTTTCGTACACTAGCCTCGTCAATATTTACATTAATTCTTTCCACTATTCTATTGAGTCTCATATTGAAACACTTGTATGCCTTTCTTTTTCTTGATTACCCGACAAATATGCCTTTGTCAAATCGGGAGTCAAATTTTCCAATCTCGTCGTCTTCTCTTTTGATGTAGCACTTTCTTCCAAACACGCTATAAAATGCTTCACATTTTTCGGTATTCCTTTCCATATCTTGTAGGGAGTCTTATCACTATTACTTATGAGAATTCCTCTATCCAGGATATGAATTGTTGTATGTACTTCATGTGCCCAAAAGATGTCACCCAACTTTGAATCTTTCAACATGGTTCTCGCCATCTCCTATACTATCCTATTCTTTCGTTCAACAACTTTGTTTTGCTAAGGTGTCCTAGCTACTGAGAATTTCCTTTTTATCCCATGTTCGCCACAAAAATCCATGAATTATTTTGATGTAAACTCTCCACCATTGTCTAATCTCATACATTTTGTTTTCAAGTTTGTCTTTGTTTCAACCATCGTTTTGTATATCTTGAAGTGCTCAAATATATTTGACTTCTTATTAAGAAATAAAACTGCAGTCATTCTTGTGTAGTCATCAATCAGTAGCATGAAGTATTGTTCACCATTTAATCCATTTTTCTTTATTGGTCCACATAGATCAATATGTAGAATATCCAATGAATTTTTTTTTAGTACTCTTTTGATTTGAACCTGGTCATGTTCTATTTTCCCTGTAGACAATGCTTACATAGAGTATTTGTTGTCTTTGAAATTTCAGGGATTTATCTTACTACTTCCTTTCTGTTCATTTTGACAAGATTGTCAAAGTGCACGTGACCCATTCTTCTATGCCAAAGCCAAATTTCATTTTCCTTTCCTACACAACAACTTTCCTTTCCAATTTAATTCAAAACATATATGTTGTTCGAAGTCCTTATAGTTGTTGCCACTAACCCGCCTGATCCTTCTTTCTGTATTTTTCATTTCTCTGAGTCAAAATTAAGTGTGTGTCCCTAATCGCACATTTGATTTACACTCAATAGATTGTGCTTCATATATTCAACTAGTAGAACATTTTCTACCATGGCATATTTTCTTCCAATATTAATTGTGTCTCTACCTATAATTTTAGTTGAATGATTATTTCCAAATGAAATATGATCCATCTTTTTCTTTCTTCAGAGTTAGAAACTTGTTCTTGTCACCTATCATGTTCTTTGAAAAACCACTTTCAAAATACCAATAACTTTTCATGTGTTGGTATTTTATAGCAAGAAATCATTGATTATGTTTTGTTTTCCATATCCCTTGTGGTTTTGATGTCTGACTACTAATCTTATACTTTAATTCCTTGGGTGGAACAGTCAATATACAATTCTTCGCTATGTGACCAAAATTGTTTCATTTGTAGCATTCTACTTCATCGCTCAATGAACCAAAATTGTTTAGGTTCCTATTGTATGCGTCATAAGTTCTTCTGAGATAACCTGCATGATTGCTTTTTTTCTTGGCATAAGATCTGCAGTTTACAAATTTATGTCCAAAATGATCACAATTAAAACAATGACTATAAAATAATCTTTGATACCTAGGAATAGATGATCTTTTTGTAACACACTCCTTCTAAATTTGTCTTCTTGAGTCTTCTTTATTTCTGGAATGTTCTTCTTAGGTGGCTTGTGTTGGCATTGGAAGTCACTCCTAGATTGCAGTAGGAGCAGAGCCCGACGCCTATTAATTTTATGTCATCAGTTTTATGGATCGACCCATGGAACAGATTATCAGTNCTTCTTTATTTCTGGAATGTTCTTCTTAGGTGGCTTGTGTTGGCATTGGAAGTCACTCCTAGATTGCAGTAGGAGCAGAGCCCGACGCCTATTAATTTTATGTCATCAGTTTTATGGATCGACCCATGGAACAGATTATCAGTCGACGGATATTTGCGGTCGACGAAATTGTGCCATATTTAGCACAGGTTGGGCCCGCGATCTCCCCGAAATGATCCAGGTCGTTCAATCAAGGAGAGACACGTGGTACGTGATTAGGCTCTATCGCCTCTTCACGCATCATGACTTTGAAGAAAGAGGATCAACCTCCTCCCAGTCGTGAAACGCAAAGTGTCGAAGGTGTCAGGGATCGGGCCCACAATACTGCCGATATAATCTGGACCGTCCATTCAGAGCAACGCGTGGTGCATGATTAGGCTATGTTGCCACCTCGCCTTTCGTAGCTTTGAAGCACAAGGAGCAGCCTCCTCCTAGTCGCAAGACGCAAATTGTCGAAGGCATCCAGGACCCGGGCCCACAATATTGCCACGCTGATCAGGACCATCCATCCAGAGGGACGTGTGGCACGCGATTAGGCTATGTCGCCACCTCACCTTTTGTAGCTTTGAAGCAAAAGGAGAAACCTCCTCCCAGCTGCGAGACGCGAAGTGCCGAAGGTGTCCAGGACCCGGGCCCACAATATTGTCGAGATGATCAGAACCGTCCATCTAGAGGGACGCGTGGCACATGATTAGGCTATGTCTCCACCTCGTCTTTCGTAGCTTTGAAGCACAAGGAGCAGCCTCCTTCCAGCCACGAGACGCGAAGTGCTGAAGGCGTCCAGGACCCGGGCCCACAATATTATCGAGATGATCAGGATCGTCCATCCAGAGGGACGTGTGGCACGCGATTAGGCTATGTCGCCACCTCGCCTTTTGTATCTTTGAAGCACAAGGAGCAGCCTCCTCCCATCCACAAAATGTGAAATGCCGAAAGCGCCTTTGAAGATAGGCACAGGGTCACAGCTTGTGGTCACTTCGGGGCGATAGAAAGAACTGCGCAAAGGGCCGAAGCATCGGGTTTAGCTGTAGAAGGGATCACCATGTTCTCTAGAGACCAGTTCAGATTGACCTCGATATTGGTCCTTGCTAAAAATAAATGAAGGTGGATGGAGGTAGTTGAAATTTTGACTCACTCATTAAATGTAAAGCATGGAGGTTCTGGAAAACAGCCTGCCCGAGATGGTCATGTATGCTAGTTTTCTCCAAAGAAGCCATGTCAAGTCCTCGTCTGACCAGAGGAGTTTTCACATGCTATTTTAGCCTTTAATGTTTCAGCTACCTCCTCTGCAAAGGCCATGCAAATTTGAGGTGACGTCTGACAAAGGAATTCAGGCTATATTTGACTGAGGAGATGCCACACCTTGAAAGTCCTGAGACGTCTCTACTGGGGAAAACAAAGGAGTATATGTAGGCATTTTTGCTATTTTTGTAGGCATTGATGGTTGAGTGAGGCTCCCGATTGTAAAGTTTTGATGAAGCACTAGTTGCTCTGGTTATGTATTGGCACTTGAGACTTCTTGCCTTATGAATGTCAGCTTCTTTCCATCTCTTTGTTTACACTATGTTAGAACATCTCAGAATTGGAGGATCCAGTCGAGTTGCAGTATTATAGGATGATGTATGTTGGATCATTGTAATGGTTGCATTGTTTCTAATCAGTCCTTGTATTTTCTCAATGCTGAATGACTTGGAATTGGAGGATCTAGTCAAGTCACCCCTTCAGTTCCCCGAAGCTATGAACGAAGAGGATCTTGTATTCTGAGTTTTTCTTCCTCAAGCTACTGAAAGGCCTGATGCCCAAAGAAGTCTTTCTCACTCATCTCACCAAGTCTTCCATATGCTCATTTTATAATCAACTCACTAACGGAAGTTAGATCAAGACCTCCTTTATTTTTCTACATACCTAGCCCGGTTTTTTGTGTTAGAGAAATATCTTCTTGAGTCTCTATCCATTTGATCACCCCTTTAAAACAAATAGTGACATAAAACTGATGGGCGTCGGGCTCTGCTCCTGCTGCAATCCAGGAGTGACTTCCAACACCAACATTTCTAGCGCCGTTGTCGGGGACAAAGTTGAAGATTTTCCCTGGGTAGGACAACATTGAGCCTATGATTCTGAAGGTGCATCAAACATCAAAGCCCTACAAGATTTCTACTATGCACCTGGAAACTCCACTGTGGTGACTCCAACGTTTCCACTTCATTGTCTCAGTTGTAGCTATTTTTAGCGCACCTGAAAGCTGACCCCGAGGATCTTTCTCGAGAAGGTTTCAGCAGCTGCTTTCTCAGCTTGAGAAGTTCCCTTGGGTAACAAAAATGTTAAGATCTAGCCTTTTATGGTGAACAAAGACCAGACACATTCGAAGCTGCCCATTTTTCACCTGGCGACTCCATGATTCGAGGATCAATTGGCGACTCCACTGGTTCGATATGGATAAAATCCTAGCTCGGAGGTTTGCTCCTTTTAATTTTTCTGTTATTCCTGGTTTTCCTAATGATGTCCCTTCTTCGGATGAGTGGAGTGATTATTTGCCCAAATTTAGAGAGCGTGAAGAGGACAACCATGTTGAGCATCTCTGGGAGTTTCATGAACTCATGCATCAGTGGGAGATACATCATGAGCATGTATTATTGAAAATGTTCATGTTCTCTTTAGCAGGGGATGCTCGTAAATGGTATCATTCTTTACCCCCTGCTAGGATTTCTTCACTCACAGAATTTCATGTAGCTTTCACCGCCTATTGTTAGAATCTTTATCCCTCTGAGTTAATTTTTCATAATTGTTGTGAGGGATACAACAACTGTATACCAGATGGAGATGTTTCTTACGTAGGCTGTGAGGATGATCATGATGACTTGGATCAGAAATCAGTCCTTTCTCATCCCCATTCATCTGCATCAGAGGAAGGTTATGAGAATGATGAAAATCCCGAGGAGTAAGAAGATGCTTTGGGCGAAACTTGGGAACTGATAAAATCTATCACCGCCCAACTAGCAAGGTTGGAATCTGAAGACAACGAAGAGGACTTTCCAGTCCTTGAGGTAGATTTTCTTGGCAGCTCTGTTGAAGAGGATATTGAAGATTTCATAGCCATAGAGACATTAGGTTTTTCCCCTGATAAGCCTGTTGTCCCAGATTTAAAGGAGGAAGCGATAGTAGAAATGGATTGTTCTCTTTTTATTCATGATATTTCCCATGATGTGTTTACATTCGGGGTCGAAATGGAAGATCGGGAGATAGTTCCATTTTAGCAAGACGGAGAAGCTTTGTTCTCCCCCAACTTTGATGATTATTTGGAAGAGGAACAGCAGAACCCCACATCACCTTTTACTGATCAGAGCAGCCAACCTATGTATGATAGCTACGAATCAGATTCTGAGCTTGATATGTTGGATTTCCAAGAACAGACCACAGAGCCTTGTCCTTTGTTCACTAAGGAAAATTATCATGAGGAAATCAGCCATCCCAGTCCTTCAGGAGATGCTGAGCAGTACAAGGAAGAGCATAATTTTTCCATGGGTCCTGTTTATGACCATTATGAATCTAACCCTTGGGAGAGCCAAGAAGGAGAGTCAGAGGAGCATTTTTATTTTTGTCTAGAGCCAGTCAGCAAGTAGCCAATGCCTGAGAACTATCAGCCTATGTTAGTTGTCCACCCACCAGTGCTTACCAGGGATATTCAGCCACACGTGAACAACTGTGTAGCAGAGGAGGCTGCTTGTCGCCAATTTTCTAGAGTTTTCCACTGGTCCTATGAGACCATGAAGGAATACATGGAGTTGTATTTCCTTCACAATTTGGAGCCGCCCTTTTCTGTCTCGACTTCAGTCTATAAGGATTTGAAGAGCGTAACCGTTCTGTTGTCACGATTACACCACCTGTTTGTAATCATCGACAAAAGGAAGGATCTTTTGTTCAGGAAGTTGCTTGAATGGATATGGTGGAAGTTTGATTTCACCTAGCCCCATGTAAAGGATTTTATTAGTTTAGGATTGTACATAAATAAGCTCTTTGAGCATACATTTTTATCTTGTTTTGTTTTTACTTTTTGGCATGTATTTCCAGCAGGGTGTTTTGAGCTTGACTCCATAGTCCAACAGCCAGGCACTGGAACTGCAAAATGAGTTCTTAGATCATCACAGGGACGACTCTATCCCCCATGGAGCCTAATGTTAGCACCAATTCTTGCAAGTAGGGTGTTTTTCCCCGATTTCAGACCCTTGATGTAAAATGCGAAGAAATGGGGTTTGAAAACCCATCAAATGCGTTCTAGTCCAAGGTCAAAGCCATGAGTGAAATAAGCAGCACACAAAAAATCCATTTCGGGTGGAAAATGCAAGCAAGCTAGCGGCTCCATTATTCAATGGTGAGGATCAACCCATGGAACAGATCGTTAGTCGGCAGATATTTGCGGCCGACGAAATTGCACCATATTTAGCACAGGTCGGGCCTGCGATCTCCCTGAAATGATCCAGGTCATTCGATCAAGGAGAGACATGTGGTGCGCGATTAGGCTCTATCACCTCTTCGTGCATCGCGACTTTGAAGAACGAGGATCAGCCTCCTCCCAGCCATGAAACATGAAGTGTCGAAGGCTCCAGGGATCAGGCCCACAATACTGTCGAGATAATCTGGACCATCCATCTAGAGGGACGCGTGATGCACAATTAGGCTATGTCGCCACCTCACCTTTTATATCTTTGAAGCACAAGGAGTAGCCTCCTCCCAATTGCGAGACACGAAGTGCCGAAGGCATCCAGGACCCGGGCCCACAATATTGCACAGATGATCAGGACCATCCATCCAGAGGGATGTGTGGTGCATGATTAGGATATGTCACCACCTCACCTTTCATATCTTTGAAGCACAAGGAGCAACCTCCTCCCAACCGTGAGACACGAAGTGCTGAAGGCGTCCAGGACCTGGGCCCACAATATTGCCAAGATGATGAGGACCATCCATTTAGAGGGATGTGTGGCACGCGATTAGGCTATGTCGCCACCTCACCTTTTGTAGCTTTGAAGCACAAGGAGCAGCCTCCTCCCAGCCGCAAGACGCGAAGTGCCAAAGGCGTCCAGGACCCAGGCCCACAATATTGTCGAGATGATCAGGACCATCCATCCAGAGGGAGGAGTGGCACGCAATTAGGCTATGTCACCACCTCACCTTTCGTAGCTTTGAAGCACAAGGAGAAGCCTCCTCCCATCCATGAAACGCAAAATGTCAAAAGCGCCTTTGAAGATAGGCACAGGGTCACAGCCCGTGGTCACTTGGGGGCAATAGAAAGAACTGCGCAAAGGGCCGAAGCGTCAAGTTTAGCTACAGAAGGGATCACCGCGTTTTCTAGAGACCAGTTTAGCTCAACCTAGATCTTGGTCCTCACTAAAAATAAATGAAGGTGGATGGAGGTAGTTAAAACCTCGACTCACTCATTAAATGCAAAGCATGGAGGTTCCGGAAGACAGCCTGCCCGAGATGGTCCTGTACGCTGGTTTTCTCCAAAGAAGTCGTGCCAAGTCCTCATATGACTAGAGGAGTTTTCACATGCTATTTTATCCTTTAATGTTTCAGCTACCTCCCCTGCAAAGGCCATGCAAAGTTAAGGTGACGTCTGAAAAAGGAATCCAGGCCAGATTTGACTGAGGAGACGCCACACCTTGAAAGTCCTGAGACGTCTCTGCTGGGGAAAATGGAGGAGTATATGTAGGCATTTTTTCCATTTTTGTAGGCATCGATGGTTGAGCGAGGCTCCCAATTGTAAAGTTTTGATGAAGCACCGGTTTCTCTGGTTATGTATTGGCACTTGAGACTTCTTGCCTTATGAATGTCAGCTTCTTTCCATCTCTTTGTTTACACTGTGTTAGAACAACTCAGAATTAGAGGATCCAGTCGAGTTGCATTGTTATAGGATGATGTATGTTGGATCATTGTAATGGTTGCATTGTTTCTAATCAGTCCTTGTATTTTCTCAATGCTGAATGACTTGGAATTAGAGGATCCAGTCAAGTCACCCCTTCAGTTCCTTGAAGCTCTTAACGAAGAGGATCTTGTATTCTGATTTTTTCTTCCTCAAGCTGCTGAAAGGCCTGAAGCCCGAAGTAGTCTTGCTCACTCATCTCACCAAGTCTTCCATCTACTCATTTTATAATCAACTCACTGACAGAAGTTAGATCAAGACCTCCATTATTTTTCTACATACCTAGCCCGGTTTTCTGAGTTAGAGCGATATCTTCTCGAGTCTCTATCCATTTGATCACCCCTTTAAAACAAATCGTGACATAAAACTGATGGGCGTTGGGCTCTGCTCCTGCTGCAATCCAGGAGTGACTTCCAACGCCAACATCTTGCATTCTTCCTTCTTGGTTGAATCTCTGACAATCTCTGCATAACTTCTTTGTTCTTCTTCTTCTTCTTTTTTTCTTGGAGATCGACCCTTTCTCATTTTGTACTTGATTGTATCCTAGTACGGACCTGTCATCTGATGATGTTTGAATGTTGATGATTTGATCCAATATTTTGGTGCTCTTCTGCGGCATATATTTCTTCTAAATATATTTCCTTAAAGAGACTACTCCTACTTCCAAGTTTCTAATTGTTTTCTCTTTTTCTTCTAACTGACTTCTAAGAATTTCCTCAATTATTTTTTCTTATTCTATTAGAATTTTTAGACTTATGATCATATTATCTAGTTCTTCAAAGTTGGTATTATAAGATCCCTCGTTCATTTTTAACTCTGCCTTGAGTGACTTGTTTTTATTTCTTTCCATCTTGATTTCTTCTAATGCACTGATTAGCTCTACTATGATATTGAATTCACCTTCTTCTTCGAAATCATATTCTATAGCCATGAAGAGTACTCTTTATAAATCACTTTCACTATCATTATCCTTCTTGTCTGATGAGGAACTGTCCTCCTTTGAGTATAAAATTTTCTTGAAGAATTTATGTCTTCTCTTGTTTCCCTTCCTGAGTTATTCTAATGCACTGATTAGCTCTACTCTGAGATTGACTTCACCTTCTTCTTCGGAATCATATTCTACCTCCATGAAGACTACTCTTTCTGAATCACTGTCACTATCATTATCCTTCTCGTCTGATGAGGAACTGTCCTCCTTTTAGTAGAAACTTTTCTTGAAGAATTTGTTTCTTCTCTTGTTTCCCTTTTGATATTTCTTTTCCCTTTTAGAATCTTCTTATTCATCATTTTCGTTATTCCTATGAGGAAAATTAGAATCAAAATGACCAATACCACCACAATTAAAACATTTCAATGGAATCATACCTTTATACTTGTTGGTTCCTTTCTTGAAATTCCTTATGAAGCTAGCCATCTCTTCATCTTCATATGAATTATCACTACAACTGCAACTGGGTTTTGAATTTTCCTTGTGCTTCTTCTTTGTATTTTTGGATGCCTTGAAAGTTTCTTCCTTTGTGACTTAGTTTTCCTATTTTGTTCTCATTTCATAGGCTATACATATTGCATGTAACTCGTCCATGCTCAATGTAAAGAGATCTCCTCTTTCTTATAGGGATGATATCTTAGAATTAAATCTCATAGGAAGATACATGAATACCTTTTGAACAACCATTGATTCATCAACTTCTACTCCCAATACTTTAGTAGTGTTAACTACTGCATCAACTCACAGAAGGTAGGTTGCAATGAATTTGTCTTCCTTCATCTTCAATTGTTCAAACTTAGCTCTGAAAATTTAAATCTTAGCTCCCTTTACCTTGGCATCTCCTTCATAAATCTTTTGGAGTTTATCCCAAAGATCCTTTACACCATCACAATGTATAAATTTGAAAAATAATGAATAAACTTGACTACTCAAAATAGTACCTTTAGCCTTTGAGTTATTTTCAATGTTTTTCTTTCCATGTATGTCGATTGGGGGAGTGGTTGGTGTTGTATACCCATCTACTATTGATTGGCAAACATCAAATTATTTTTCCTGTAAAATGGTTTTCATCCTTTTATTCCAGAATCCATAGTTATGACCATCAAACCTTGGTGCTCTATTCTTAGCACATTCCATGATCTCCTTCTAGTGGTTAGACTACTTCCTGAAGGACCTTCTCTGATACCAATTGTTGGAATACTGAGAGGGGGGAGGGAATTAGTATGACAACAATTATTAATTTTAATCACAATATAAATCTCCAATGAATATTATGAGCATTCAAAATATCATCAACACCATAAACATCACATAAAAATAGTACACCATAATTTTATGTGGAAACCAATGTGGGAAACAAACATAGAATGCTTTTCTTATTGATCAAAGACTACATTCATTGGAAGCACCCACTTCCTATTTCTCGAGATACAAATAGATTGAGGCTCCAAAACCCTATTCATAGGCTGCAACCTAAAGCAAGCTCCAACTCCTTAATTTAACAAGCTCCAACTGGAAGGAGGCAACAACCCCCTTTCCTTGCCATGTACAACCGCCCTGAAATATAGATGTAAACCAATCTGTCACTGCCTATGTCACAAATAAATTGTTGACGTTTTTTCTTTGATATTCCTACTGCTGCTACTAATATCAATATATCATCAAGACTGCAACCATACACACCTCATACCAAAATCCACAAAATATTTCTTCAAATCAAGTCCTTATAACTCACTAAGACATACATGTTCCTGATTTCTTCATCATAATTCCCTAACACACTCAAGAATAAATATCGTTACCTTGAAGCTGAATTGAGTTCCAGATCACTGATCTTCTTGGATTTTTTCCCATAGGTCTATGACTATGTGGACTATATTCCTGTGGGTATCCACACTTTTCCTCATTGTAGTCTACATATGTTCGCGCTTTTCCTCCTAAAACCCATGGATATACTTAGATAATTCATGTATGAAACCCCTTCTTCATACTCTCAGCTCCTACAAACTTCTTACTTCATTGAACTTCTTTGTCTTCGACTCACTACCTCAAATCTCCAACCTATATTCTCATAAGTGAATATGCATAAGTGATTTGGAATTGACTCTTCTCTATGTTTTAAAGGGAAATTTCTTAATGACGTGCAAATTCCATGCAACTCATGATGACATTAAACTCACATGCAACTTGTTATATTTTGTTTACTGCCACTTTACTTCGAAATTCAACTTTGTTCAAGGGTTGACATCAATTACAACCAATCTTCCAATATCTAAAATTTCGACAATTAATATTTTTCAATAATTAATTAATGATATGAAATAATTAATTAATGATATGCAATAATAAATTATTCGTGCAATAATTAATTAATCCTTTCAACAGTTAATCTTTCAAAAATTAATTAATATTTCAACAACCTTTGTTTTTGTAAGTTTGACATGATCTTCCTTAGGTGTTATTGTAATCTAGGGGAAAGTAGGGAGTGCTACCAGTGTAACCTTACTTAGCCATCATAGAGATACATGCATACACATAGACATATAGAGAGACATACATAAGTAATGAAATCCCAAAGAAGAGTCCTTTTATTATATGATAGATAGTACAACACAATTACATATAACCTCTCCCATGAAGCTATCTTAGCCTTCATGTGCTTATCAATTTATCCCTCTAACAGGAAGTTGCAACTACTTAAATTCCTGGGTCGGTTAGTTAACAGAGAATTCGACTGAATTCTACTTCTAACTACATTGGTCCACTGACAAATTCTAAGTCGATCGTTGGGTCTAGTCGATAGGGTCGACTAGCCCCTATAACAACTCCCCCCACCTCAATTCCTTTCTCATCCTGAGCAAGTGGGGGTCATACAAAATACTTTTTTTCATATTTTGATTACAATATTCAATATGAAGAAGTGTATGATGAAGAGAGAAAGAGAAGTATGTAAGAAGAAGAGAAACAATCTTTATATGAACAATCAAATTAAGGTACTATTTTTTACTATGTTGTTGTTCTTGAAGTTCCACTACTTGTCGAATCAACTGTGACTCGCATGCCTAGTGTTCCTATGTTTTATTGGGTGGAAGATATCCAATTCTTGTGAGTAGGATTCTTCTTGGATACCATTACGAAATTTTTGACGTCCTAAAACTCTATTTTGGCATCACACTTGGATTGGTTTCCCAGACACTTCTTCTCACGCCGGATTATTTCTTGGAAGGTTTTTTCCATATTTTCTTTCTGCATCCAGTGCAATAAACACAGATTTCTTCTACCTTCACCAATGGGTTGAGGAAACCCTATAGGAGCCCTAAATTCCTTTATGTGAAGGGGAAATTCCTCTTCTCACATCTAGGCCAAGATGGTTGGCCTGCTTCTAGATTCTAGAAACCCGATCCAGGAGGGTCATCAACTACTAACTTTGTCCAACTCATGGTTTCTGCTCAAATATTTGACGTTCTGCAGAGTGAATTTTCTCCTTATTTGTCTTTGTTATATATATTTTAGGTTCGTGATAATGAATCTAGTTCGAAATGGTAGCAGGATTTCCCTGCACGAGGCTTGAATTCCCTAGATTGTGAAGTCTAGGAAAAGGAGGTAGTTACTGATTCAAATCATGTTGTTACGAGTGCAACGGTTTTGAGGTACAATAACAGATATGGATTATCATAATTGGGTCATTCCTAAGTGTGTGTATTACCTTTTGTATGTGGATATCCTTACTTTTGTTGAAAATATGTGCGTGCAAACATCCTTGTGCGATAATCCTGGTGATATATTTGTGAACGTTGTGCATGATAAGGTAATATGTAGATGGTTGCGACATATTTTTCATTATGACGTCGATCATTTTTCAATTTTTTTATTATTTTCTGTCTTTTCATGTCATGGATTTGAATGTACTTATTGTGATGGCATCAACGTCTCTTCAACCAACTCTTTTCCAGGTTCGACCGACCGGGTCTCAATTGTTGAAGCATGGTCGATACGTAAGTTGACCAAATGGAGTTATTAAACCATATTTATCAATTGAATGAATTAGCCGATGTCAGTGATGTATTTATTGTTCGTTTACTTTGTTGATTTTGACTGAGTCTGAATGATGTCATCTTTTGTCATGTCGATCATGTTCTCTTGATTTATGTTCATATGATCTTCGCTCTCCTAATTTTTGCTCTCTTGAACCACACTCACTTTCTATTGGACTATTCCTTTCATTGGATTCTTTTCTTATGAGTATTTGTCTTAAGTCATTTGAAGGTGTAGAACGTCGAGAATATAGTATGCTACCTTGTCTTGTGCTTGACCACGAGCTTCTTTATCTCTCCACTTTACTTTATTTCTTCTTTTCCTTCAGTATCATGGCTACTCTTTAAATACTTTAGTTTTTTCATTTTTTATACCTGAATTTGTCTAACTTCAATTTTTGTTTATTAATTTTAAGAAAGGTTTATTTCTTGTAAGTTTGATTAGTTATTTTAATCGGTTCCTGTTGGAAACTCCCTGCTAAACTTTGCCAACATGGTTCTTTTCTTTTTATACTTGATATTTCTTTAAACGGGCCCCATTAATTAGATTCTTAAATGGATGCCCCAATAATGTTCTGAGTTGGACCACTCTAGTTGATTGAATTTCTTCCACCACATAAGGCCCCAGCCATGTTATTTCCAATTTTCTGGGTTTTCCTTTTATACGACTGTTATACAGTAAGAATAAGTCTCCATCTTTTATATCCTTTTTCTTTAAGTGATGATCATGCCACGATTTTTGTTGTTTCTTCTGAACCTCTTGATGATGACTCTCTATTAACCTCTCTTCTTCCAGCTTGTTCAAATGGTATAGTCATTCGTTTAGGTTTTTTCTCTCGTCAATTTTTTCTATAGTTGTGACTCTGTCGAAATTAGTCCAAAATTGTAATAGGATCACAGCTTCCTGGTAGTAAACTAGCTTGAAAGGAGTATGTCTAGTTGATCTTTTGAATGTTGATCTATACGCCCAGAGGATTGCAGTAATATTATCATCCCAATCATCTTTATTTATGCCATAGATATTTGTAAGTAACTTATGTAATGTTTTATTGAAGGACTTGACTGCCCCGTTTTCTTGTGGGTGGTAGGCTGTCATTTTTCTATGGTTGATTAAGAGTTTTTCGAGTAGAAATTTAATTGTTTCATTTACAAAGTGAGTTCCATGGTCATTGATTAGTGTCAAAGGATAGCCAAACCTTGTGATTATGTTCTCATAGATTAATTTAGTTGCTACCTCTTTGGTATAGGATTCGACCGGCTAAGCGTATTCCCACTTAGTCACATGCTCGATCGCAGTAATTATGTACTTGGAACCATTTCTTCTTTCCCTTTGTGGGAATGGCCTAACGAAGTCGATAGCACGGATTTGAAAATATCGATTAGGGTTTATTAAATTTAGTGGAATTTAATTTTTCCACAAAAGTCGTCCAAGCCTCTGACAACTATCACATTTTTTATTTTTATCACGACAGTATGTATGCAAATTCGGCCACCACAGGCCTACTTGTAGTACCTTCCTGGTTGTTGTGTCGACCTGAAAATTTCCTCCAATTGCTCCTGCATGGGCTTCGTTAATGATATCCTCCCATTCATGTTCTAGCACACATCTTCTTAACACATCATCCATTCCCATTTTGTATAAGTATTTCTTAATTATTGTGAACGATGCAACTTTCATGGCTAGAGTTTTCCTTTTTTTTGTCGAGACATCCTCCGAGACCTTTCATTCTTCTAAGAAGTTGGAAATGTATTATAAATCCTTAGCTACAACTTTGAATCTGAATAAGTGTGCATATGGTAGGTCATCATCTATGCATGTCAGATCTTCTCTTGTTTCTAGTCATAACAGGTGATCACATCGAACGTTCTTTTTCCCTAGTCGAATGATTACGTCAAATTCAAATTCATGAAATAATAGTAACCATCGATAGATATTTCCTTGATGGAATAGTTTATCTACCAAGTATTTTAATGCGTGATGGTTTTTGAAAAAGGTAAATGGGTTTTCAAATAAATAATGATGGAAATTTGTAGTGCAGAAATCATTGATAAGGATTCTCATTTCGTAGTCAAATAGTTTTGTTCTGCTTTGTTTAGTTTCTAACTTTCATATGAATTTGGGTGATCCATTGTGTCATCATATGGTTGATATAGATCCGGGCCTATAGCTACATTCGACGCATCGACATGGAAATGAAATTTTCTCAACTAGTCTGGAAATTTGAGAATGGGTGCTTCGACCAAATTTTTCTTTAAAAATTCGAAGGATTCTTGGCAGTCTTGGCTACATCTGAATTCGACATCTTTCCATAGAATCTCATCGATTGGGAAGGTGATGTCTAAGTAGTGGCGTATGAGCTTTCTGTAATAGCCAATATGAACTAGTAGAATTTTGATATGTTTTTTTATTTACGGGGGGCTTTAGATCAAGGATAATATTTATCTTATCCATGTTGACCTTCATCCCATATTTAAAGACCACATGTCCTAACAGGATTCCAATAGGTGTGGAAAATATGCATTTTCTGATGTTTAGTGATAGTTGAATCTGTCTACAATGTTCTAACATAAGTCGAAGCTATTGTATATGATTTATTAGTAGATTGTAGATTTTTCAAACATCGAAGTATACAACCATGGTTTTGTAGATATATTATTGGAATCCTTTGACCACTATTTAAGAAAAAAATGCTAGTGTGTTCTTCAATCCGAATGACATGACTCTGTAGGAAAAACATCCAAATTCTGACATGAAAGTCATTTTTTCTTGATCTTATTTTGTGATTGGCACCCGATTATATCCAAAGAATCCATTAGTAAAGGAATAACATTTGTTACCAATGACTTTGTTTATTATTTCATCAACAAAGAGGGTTTGGAACAGATCTATCATAGTCTGTTTATTAAGTCCCTGGAAGTTGACACAAATTCTTAACTTCTTTCGATCATGCTTCTTTGGTTGTACCACCATGGGGATTGCCCATTATGCCTTGTCGATAGGATAAATAATTCATTCTTGTAGAATTCCTTTGATCTCTTTTCGAACGATCGGTTTGTACTTATGCACTAATGTAGTGTACCTTTTTGCTTACCAAGTCTTTTAACGCACTATATAAAAATATGTACACACTTACGTTGGATTTACATAACACATACAATCCAGTATATACTCCACATTCATTTAACAATTAAAAACATTCAACACAGAGTATTCATATGAATTACTGCCATAATCAACAAGCAATTAGCTTTTCATATTAATTCATATACACAGCGGAAAACATGATACAATATATATACAGCACAGTCATGCCAAAATGTGATAGGAACATAGTTAGATACTTATCTTGTGACAGTGGTGAAATCCACCAACCACATGCAGGCCTTCCACGAACCTCCCAGCCTTAGACCACACTGCTCATCATCTCAACAGTGGGTCACCTCCGAGCTAGGACTGAGCTCCACCCCAAGGTAAGGAATCCTAGGCTAGGCTGAGGTTACAGGGAAAAGCATCACAGAAATATCTGGAAGGATTCTTCCCAAAGATGCCATCTTACGCCCACTACTACCTGACTCTCATTCCCCACATGCATGTTCCGCCTGGAAGTATACACCTTCACATGCACAGTCCATCGGTGCTAACCT
>SNQJ01S0150313.1:17779-41040 GCA_010110895.2 Picea sitchensis
ACCAACAAATTTAGTGGCTTGATCGATGATCCTATGCTAAACGTTTTCCATCCTTGGACCTGGTTGCAGCCCTCCAGAGTTGATAAAATTTTACTTCCAGTGATAACCTGCATTTTGTTTATCCGTTCGTCTTCTTCTTCTTGTATATCATGCAACTTCAGAGGCGAATATCTCCACCAAATTTAGAGGCAAACAGATCATAAAAATTGCTGAGATAGTTAAAATTAAGATTGGCCTTCTGAGATAGAAGTTAAACAGAAGAAATTAAATAAAATCTTTCACAACCATACAAACCCGGATCTAGAAAAAAATAACTTGCTTGCAATGTTGAATGGAATCTACGTTTGTTAGTATTTTCTGGTATGATAATCTTTCCATTTAACGATACTCCATGTGCAATTTTCATTATCAACAAAACTCAGGTTTTACATGGTATACATTATGAAAGATAGCATAAATATAGCAAGGTGAGAAATATGCTTACACTAATTCATGAGAGAAGAATGTGCAAAAAATTAGAAGAGAATAGTTGCAAATAAATAAAAGAAACAACAAACCATTAAAAGATTCATCATAACTCTCGATCTATCATGCACAAGTACTTGTCTGATGCTACCAAAACATCAACACTCTCTCTTAGCAAGGAAGGTACTTCTTCAACCTGGAGGTGGCTATGTGTTCGCTATCAGATACCTGTCTGATGCTACTAAAATATCAACACTCCCTCTTAGCAAGGAATGTACTTCTTCCACTTGGAGGTGGCTCTATGTTCACTATCAGATATGCTACCATGGTTACTCTCCAATCCACATGATTGGCTACTCTCTCTGAAATGAAATCTATCCCTTCCATCTCGCTCAGACCCTTATTTGAAGACTTTCATTTGATCATGTTTCTATAAGCCCCCCGCCCCTGATAATCCTGCATGGTCATCTCGTACCATGACTCCTTCTTGACAAACTTGGAAGGATGCTCCTTCCCACATGAACTTGAAGCCTGACACCCTTTGATTTGTTCAAACTTTGTAGCTACCTACTCCTTGTTCTTTGCCACTCTGCTACTTTCCATTGCTCGCATAGGCTAGCCCTTTATCCTGTACAAGTTGCTCTCTCTAACTCCAAGAATAGTTGTCTTGTCTGAGCTATATCCTCTGGGCTTGATCAACACCTGTCCATCCTAGAACACTACGTCAAATCCCTTTTTCTCAATCAATGAGACTGAGAGCACACTCCTCCTAAGTTCTATCACCCATAGCATGTCCATTACTCTCAACATGCCTCTTGACTCCATTTAGAATGGCACTATCCTAAATCCCTTTATTGCATGCTTGGTGCCCATACCAAGTTGAACATGCACGTCTGAGTTTGAATTTGTGAATGTCTCGAACAACTCACATGCTCCTATCATATGACATGTGGCTCTGCTATCTAGCAGCCATGCACCAGCTAATATGGTGTCTCATGAAATATGGGAAACAAATAAGAGTTCCTCCTCAAACTTTCTAGCAAACTCATCCGCTTGAGCCTTTGTCGACGCAACTACCTCTAGTTGCGTCTAGTTTCTTCCCTTATTCCTCTTCGGACACTGTGAAGCATGGTGTCCCTTCTTATGATAGTGAAAAAATTTGACCTTACTTAGGTCCTTCCTTGTGCTAGCTTGTGAAGATGAATATCCACCTATGTTCATCCTAACGTTTCCCTTTCCCCTCTTTTCATGACTGGCAAGTGCATGGTTCTCCACATCACCATCCTCATGTGGGCCTCCTAGAGCATCTCGCCGGGTCTCCTCCTAGATACAATCA
Source organism: Picea sitchensis (assembly GCA_010110895.2). Lineage (NCBI taxonomy): Eukaryota > Viridiplantae > Streptophyta > Pinopsida > Pinales > Pinaceae > Picea > Picea sitchensis. The sequence continues at coordinate 19,581 of SNQJ01S0150313.1, forward strand.
TCCCACAATCACCCAAAGCCTGGAAGATTCTCTTGAGCACAAATTCCTTCAATGAATGAAGTCCAAGTCTTGGTGAAACCATTCAAGGCCACCCTCACTTACTCCACATATGTCACTCTCTCATTGACTGCCCCCGACTGATCACAAACCTGAGTGAGCCTGGTGAGATAACTTGTCACTAAATCATTCTTGGACATCTTGGTGTACCTGAATCGGTCCCTCAAACCATCTTCTGGTTCTCATTATTACTTTGAAACATATTTTTTAGAGTTGAGAACATCAAATTGGATGACTTTTTCTTAGATAGGTGAGGTATGAGATGATCCCTCATCGAATCTAAGATCATCCAAATTGCCTTGGCCTCCCTTGCCTCATTCTTGGCCAGCTCTGGAGGATCTGTCGACGTGATCATTGCGGTCTCTGCATGACTCCACAGTCCTTTCTCCTTAAGGAAAAACACGATATGTTCTTTCCACGAAAGAAATTTAGAGGCACCCTCCAACTGGTCTTCATATATCAACCCAGTGGCTTCCATCTCCAAGATTTGATCTAAAAAACACTGAAAAATGTGCCTAGTCCCTTAGGTACGAAAACCAAAAAAATATGTATGGTTGCCCGGGACCCGCTGCCTGCTACCCGAACCTATTTCTTGTTTCCGACTTCCCAGACTTGATACCTGCTTCCTGGACCCATTTCTCACTGCCCATAACCCTACACGAAGCTACCGGAGTTTTCTGCTTGCTACCCGACTACTTTTTGGTCTGCTCGAGCCCTCTTCTAGGCATTCCCTAAAATTTTCTGGGCGGCCATGTTGGTCGGTTGAATGGCTAGCTAGTGACCATACTAGCATTTCTTATGACTATCTCCCTATGCCCAACTAGTGGCTAGCTTCTCTGTCCATCAAAAAAACTATCTTCACAAATTTCCTCAGCCGACAGATCAACATTTCTTCTTCTCGCACCTTCCTCCAACACCTGTCGGATCCATACCTGTTAGTTGGATATTGTGGTCGCTGATCCCACAACCATTTATCTTTTTAGGTTTCTCCTTCTGCAACACCCCACATGTCCTCCCAATTCTATAGTTGTCAACTCCTTCACAAATCCTTCGACCGAACTCACTCCCAACGACCCGATCCACCTTCTGCAACAATGATCTCAACACCCACGTGGACATATCTTCTTTGTAGACCATGTGGTCATACGAGGTACAACAATTGTTGTCCATACGACGATTGTATGATGACTGTATGTTGTACAACTTCATTTTCCTTCTTTATTTTATTTTATTTTTAAATTATGGGTTTAATTTTCCCTATAGAGAAAATCAATTTTTTTTATGCACTGCAAATTCAAGTTTTGTGCAAACTAGCTTCTCTTCATAGACCAAGCTTTGATACCATGCTAATTTTCGTAACCCAGCATCAATAAATAATTCTGAATAAAACTGATTTATTAAATAACAACACAACTGGGTTATTTAACCAAATATTACAGTCGAAGCAAATAAAACAAAACCAAACACATGGCACACAAATTTCTGGGTAAATTACCCCTGGAAAAACCCCGAAGGGAAAACCATTTGTGTGAGATTTATTATTATTAATCTGGGCTCCCTTCCTGGGATAATTTCCCACCCGAGGAATAAAAAACAATAGATGACCAAGCCCTACAAACCTCAAGATTAGTCGTTCAACCTTGTTGGTTTACTGTTATCTCCCTTGTTGCCCCTTTTCTCCTATCATCGATGATTCAGATTTATGAGCGGAACGAAATAAATAACATACTGAGTACAATAACACAGAGATACAAAGAACAATAATAGATATAGAGTGAACAATAACTTCTATTGAATAAATAAATAGGTTGAAACTGTAAAACTGTAGAACTGAAAACAACTTGCTCGAATGGTGGTAGCTATCTCTGAGAAGAGATGTGGCTACTACGTGCATCCGTCTGAGCAAAATGATTACAATGAGACTCCAAAGACCTTTTTAACATTACTCATGAATGAAAAAACCCTAGACATCCAAAAACCTAACCCTAGGAGATGAAACACCAAAAGTTATGTGGGCCCCGATGGGTAAGTTAGTACCTCAACTTCCCGAGGTCGTAACTTTTGCATACAACCTACGTTTTAGGCGCGTGATAGCCCATTGGAAAGATATTTTCAAGAAATACACATTATGCTATCAAACTCTAACTTTGTCTATAGTTTTACTGTGGCAAGCCAAAAAAACATTGTTTAGGGCCCCAAAATGACCCTGGAAGTACATAAAGATGTACTGACATGAACACTTCCAAAATAAGTCAGTTGGATTAGGCGGGCGACCACCAATATCCACCTGGAAGCTGTGTAGGGATTCAGATAACACCGAAAGTGTAGAACCCATAATTACTAAGAATTATAGAAGAATTTGTTGAACTAAAAACTGTCAAGAGGAGCTAGTTGGAATAGGTGGGTGGCCACCAATATCCACCTGGATCAATCCCCCCCCTTAGGAAGCAATGGTATGCATTGTGTTGAGTGCCCTCATCGGGTGAGGAAACTTATGTTAAATTTGGCTCCGGGTGAGCCACTTGCCTTGGTGCAGGAGCTGCCCTACCTTGACAACTCGATAAAGCTATATCCTCTGCTGGCGAGTGCCCTTGACCCGTGTGTCCACTATCTTATTAATGGATGCATGTTCCATGCAGTCATGGTTGAGCTCTGTTGGTGTCAACTGTTATGTGATCTCTGAGGTGTCCAATAATGGTGGAAAATATGGCCAGAGAAGGTCCACATTGAACACTAGGTTAAAGACAAGGAAGGGGGGAATGTTGAGTTCAAAATCATTGTCACCCATAACCTTGGTGATAGAGTAAAGCCCATAGCGAAGTGGACAGAACTTGCAATGGGGCCCTGCAAGGAATTCTTTCTGCAAATGTAACCAGACCTTGTCTCCTACCTGAAACTTGTGTGGTACCCGGTGTTGATCATGGTGTTGCTTGTACTTAGCATTGTCTTTCTACAAAATCTCATGGATATGTCGATGGATGTGTTGAATCACTCAATGAATTTGGTAGCTTTTTTGGCCTCACACTGAACATGGGAATAATTTGTCTGTGTGGTTGCAAGAGGTAGTGCAACATCAATGGGACCCAAGGGTTGGAATCCTAGCCTCACTTGAAAGGGGATATGGTTGGTGGATATATAGAGAGCCCTGTTGTAGCTATGATGAACATAGGGAAAAATCGCATCCCATGTATGTGGATGCTTAGAGTTATACATGCACATGATGTGCACAATCATCCGATTGATTACCTATGTTTTCCCATCGGTTTGAGGGTGGAAGATAGTGGATTTAGTGACCTTGGCGTCCAATAGTGACCGGAGACTCGACCAAAATGTGTTGAGGAACCTGTTTTCCCGCTCGGAGATGATGGTATGTAGTATCCCAAAATGGACCCACACTCATTCGAAGAAGATATTGGCAGTATTTGCCTCTGTGATGCTCTTCTTGCAGGTTGTGAGAATGGCCATCTTCGAAAACCGATCAACCACCACAAATATGCAATCATTGGCTTTCTTGGTGGACATAAGACCATACATGTAATCCATCGAGATGGATTCCCAAGGCCTCTAGGGAGTAGGAATATGGGTGTATAAGCCTTGCTTCTTGATGGCTAGCTTGGCAATGGCACATGAAATGAAAGATATGATATACTTGCTGACGTCCTATTGAAGTTTTGGCCAATAAAAATGTTTATGTATAATGGCCACAATTTTCTCCATGCCAAAATTCCCTGCCATCCAACTATAGTGAGCCTCCCAAATTATATTTGCATGCTCGCTTCCAGGAACACATAGCTGGCCCAGATGGCATAACAATCCATCATGAATGTGGAAATCGATGATATTCGAATTTGTACCCAAGAGTTGATAGGTGGTGGAAAAGTCAGGATCTCGCTGATAAAGTTGGGGCCACTTAGATGCCTCATGCCCATAGGAATGGAGCACGGTGGTGAGTGAAGCTACAGGAGGTCGAATGAGATAGTCAGTGACATGATTTGTGCTCCCTGTCTTATACTTGATGTTGAGATAGAACTGTTGCAGGTATGTGGACTATTTTTTATGGCAGTCGTTATGCAACTTCCCTTATGTTTGTATGAACTGGAGAGGCTTGTGATCGGTGTGGATGATTGTCTCATTTCCCATAATGTAATGTTTCCATTGACAATGAGATTTCACAATGGAATACATTTCCTTGTCATAGGTGGGGTATTTCCAGACAGTATCTGAGAGTGTCTCACTATGGTATGTTATTGGATGATTGTGATGAGTGAGAACTGCACCTACAACATAGTCAGATGCATCAGTCTCAATCTTGAACGGTTGTTGCAGATCGAGTAAGGAGAGTATTGGAGATGAGAAAAGGCGATGCTTCAGATCATTAAATGCTCATTGTTGTTCATTCCCCCATGCGAACTTTGCCCTGCCACCGCTCTTTTTCACTTGGCTGAGGGCCCATGCAATATGGGAGAACCCCAACATGAACCGTCGATAGAAGTTGGAAAGTCCCAAGAAGATCCGAAGCTTGGTCAGTGTGGTCGGGGCTGGCCAGTCACAGATGACTTGGATCTTAGCTAGATCCACATGTACCTTGTTCTCATCAACAATGTAGCCCAAGTATTGGACCCTGTTCATGCCAAAGGAACACTTTTCCAAGTTGGCATATATCTTGTGTTGCCGCAGAGTGCTCACAACCTATTGAAAATGTTGCATGTGCTCCTCCCAAGTTCTGTTGAAGATGAGGATGTCATCCATATATACCACCATAAAAGAGTTGGTGAAAGGTCTCAATACATCATCCATCAACCTCATGAAAGTGGTTGGTGCATTTGTTAAGCCAAAGGGCATGACCAACCATTCGAAGAGACCTTCTTTAGATTTGAAATTGGTCTTCCATACATCAGTCGGTTCAATGGGAACCTGGTGGTAGCCATAATTTAGATCTTACTGAAGAAATTTACCCCCTTGAGTTGGTTAATAAGGTCATCAATCTCGGGAATTGGGTACCGGTTCCTGACTGTGATTTTTTTTAATTCTCTGTAATCAATGCATAGCTGCCAGGTCCTGTCTTTCTTTTGTACCAGTACAATCGGGTTTCCACAAGGGGAGGATTTGGGTCTGATGTGCCCCTTTTGAAGAAACCCTTGGATCTGACACTTGATTTCATCATTTTCCATCAACGAGAAACAATATAATGGTCTATTAGGAAGAGGTGCACCCGGGGTTAGATCAATTCTATGCTTGAATTGGTAGTGCGTCGGTACCCCAGTGGGTGAGGAGAAGATGCCTCTGTACTCTTCCACGATCCTGTCCACTTTCTTTTGCTACAAAGAGAGGCTTTGTGTAGAGGCCACAGATGTGGAGACAAACTTCTTCTTACTGTGAGCACGGATCACAAAGAAGACAAACTTCTCGGTCTATGAAATGAACTTACTGCATTTCTTAGCAGAGATTAGGAGGCACTACCTCTGCTATCCTGTACAATTTTCTACCCAAAGTAATAATAACATTATGGGGTCTAGACTCATACACAACATGTCACTTCCAAAAATATAGTTGTCCTAAAAGAACATTGCAAACTTCAAGGGGAGCAATATCACACAATACCTCATCTTTGAAGGGCTTGATGTCGTAGGGAAGATAACACTATTGGTTGATGCGAAGATCTCTTCCTTGGCGAAGCCAGTTGATGGTGTATGGATGTGAGTGACGTGTCACTGGCAAGTCCAGCCGCTTGATGACCTTTTCTGAGATTAGGTTCTTTTGACTGCCGCTATTGACAATGAAATGAAATAGATCCCCCTTTACCCACATTTGTGAGTCAAAGATGTGGTCCCCTTCCTCTGGTTCTTCTGGTTTGCTTGGTTGGAATTTTGTGGTAGTGACAGTGGCACTGGGTTCAGCATCAATAATCCACTTCCCTCCTTCTGGATTTGATTCAAAGTCAGAATCTTCCTCTTACTCGGAAGCTTTCAGTTCAACCACCAGTGACTACTTGGAGTGACATTCTTCGATGTTGTGCCAAGGGATTTTATGGTATTCACACCACTTTCCCATGTCCTTCTTCAAATTCTCATTACACTTCTTGTGTTATGACTTGGAATGGTTTTCCTGAGAGTGGCCATCTTTCCTCTGTCCCTTGTTTTGTGGGTTGGGGCTGCCTTTTCCCTGCTTCGGCTGTGAGGATTTTACAAATCCAAACTCTCGCCTCCTCTACTTAAATTTATGCTCTATCTTGACAACATATCTATAAGCTGCATCGAATGATGCGATGTCCAGAAACTCCATTTCTGTTAGAATGTATATATGCTAACAACTGTGATATTTGAGCACCAGATGTCATTCAGAGTCTTTGATATCCAATTTGGTGCACAGGATATGGAAAATATTGGTGAAATCTGGTATTGTCTGGTCCCTTTTCTGATGCAGCGTGGTCCATCTTGTGTATTGGTCCTCATAGATTCCAACAGGGTAGTATTGTTCTTTAATGGTATCCCTGAAGGAATCCCATGTGGGGGTGACCACAAATATTACAGATTCCTCTATGGTCCTTTGCTCAGAGTAAGTATCCCACCAATCCTTAACATGGGTGATGACCTTGAGGAGTGCAAAAGTAATATTTTCCCTATCGGAAAAATTATGGACTGAAAAATACCCTTAGAGCAGATTCAACCATTTATCTACAACATCTGCATCTATCAGTCCTTCAAATAACGGAATATCAAAATTTACTTGTACCTTGAAGGGGGTTGCATGGCCACTTGATGAAGATGCATCTCTTGTGGGCAGTCGCTGAAGGATCTGTGCAAAGTTGTCCATCATTTTGTTCCTTTGTCGCACAAGGGCTTCCTCGAACAACATTTTAAAAGGATCTCATGCTGCATCATCTTTCTTTTCATCTTCCATGGGTTTTTGTTGTGCTCGGCGCGACCGATATTGCAAAGTCTCGACTGGTTCGAATCCCAACTTCTTGTACCTAGATCTTGTCACGGACATGCACGAAGAAAAACAAATGAAGAGAAGACCACTCTGATACTACTGATCTATATTTATGAGCATAACGAAATGAATAATAGACTGAGTAAAATAACACAGAGATACGGATAACAACAACACATATCCAATAAACAATAACTTCTATTGAATAAATAAAATAGGTTGAAACTGTAAAACTGTAGAACTTAAAATAACTTGCTCGAATGGTGGTAGCTATCTCTGAGAAGAGATGTGGCTTCTACGTGCATCTATCTGAGCAGAATGATTACAATGAGGCTCCAAAGGCCTTTTTAACATTACTCATGAATTCCAAAACCCTAAACATCCAAAAACCTAACCCTAAGAGATGAAACACAAAAAGTTATGTGGGCCCCGATGGGTAAGTTGGTACCTCAATTTCTCGGGGTCATAAATTTTGCATACGACCTATGTTTTAAGTGCATGATATCCCGTTGGAAAGGTATTTTTGAGAATTACACATTATGTCATCAAAATCTAACTCCGTCTACAGTTTGACTATGGCAAGCCAAAAAAACATTGTTTAGGGCCCTAGAAGTACAGAAAGATGTACTGACGTGAAAACTTCCAAAATAAGCCAGTTGGATTAGATGGGTGACCACCAATATCCACCTGGAAGATGTATAAGGCTGTAGAAAACCCCAGAAGTGTAAAACCCATAATTACAAATAATTACATAAGAACGTACTGAACTAAAATCTGTCAAGAGGAGCCAGCTGGAATAGGTGGGTGGCCACTAATATCCACCTAGATCAATCGACCCCTACTCTGCACACTTAGATGAATGCCCTTCTCCAACCAATCAATGAGAGCTCACTCTCTCACTGTGTGTGTATCTGTGTGTGTCTTATCCTCTCACATAGGCTTCCTTTTATAACCTTGAATTTTCCTTAAGTTCAAAACCCTAGATCTCCAAAGTGATCAAGGGTCGAGATTAAGTCTCATCTTCACTTTAGATCTAACGACTAGGACTTAATTTAATTACTAATGTCAAATACTTAGGCATTTAATTAAATTAAATTCACTTTATTACAAAAGTACATACACTTCATTAATCACTTAATAAAGTGAATTTCCTAAGGTTCTAAGAGGCATTAAGGACGACTCCCACGTGTTAGAGACAAACACACATGGAAGTACCCATTCGTTGCTACTAAAACATCAATAGTTATGTCATAATGTTTTTAACAAAAACTACAAACGGAGCTTGATCACAATGTCTCATGATGATATTAAGTAAAACATGTCTAAATCGAGGGTACCAACCAAACCTATTATCACAATATCTAAGAATATGTTTTGCATACTCATGAATATGCACATTTCTCCTCTGTGGTTTAACCAATCAGCTTCACCTTTAGGGAACAATGTTGGAAATGCCATATCAAATAACCGTTCATTGTTATACTCATTTATGGGAGATGAACCGACTATAGGACAATTAATCACATCTATAGATTCATCATCTGGATGATCTACTTCTCTATTAGGATTATCTACCTAAGATTGAATAAGTTTAATTTCCCTAGGTGCATTTGGAGGCCTTGCAAAAAAAGAAATTGTTTCACAATCTTCTAAGATGTCTTCATGACCCGAAAACTCTTCCAACATTGCAAAGTCCATATATAGTAATATAACACAATTAATCATTGTGAAACATATGTTTCATTTTATAGTAACTCATCAAGAGAACATATATCAATTTTAACATCACGATAATAAGGATAATTCTTACTTATACAATAACACATCCATTACTTTTCTCTTTCTAACAATGAACTCATAGTTTGATCCTCGGTGACCTTTTTTTTCGTACAACAATCATTCAATCAAAGTCTTTAATATGTCAAGGTAATTTCTTGGCAACATATTTAACCTCTTGAGGAAAGTTGATGGTGTGTCTTATATATTTGTATTTCCCACCTACTGAATGCATTACCTGCAAAATTGGACTGGCTCGTGCTATCAACATCTCTTTGACTTGTGTAAGATTTGTAGGGACAAAAGGTTGCAACCTTGAATTCATATGGTTTTGAGATGAAAATCTATGATGATACCCTCTCTTTTACATCTCATACACATCCAACCTATATTAGTAGTTACCATTTGAATACTGGGATATGACTTATCACACACATGACACATTTGAATATGACCAAATTTATCAATTCTTTCATGAAATGTCTTATGTGCAATCACTCCATCTTCATATGAAATCATTGGTACATTGGATTTTGTTCGAATTTCATCATCATATAACACTATTGGTTGATGATTTTTGTGATTGGTGCCTTTTAGAGAAATATTTTCAGTTTCTATCATCACCTTAATGACACCTCTCCATTGTCTTTGTCGATGTGCTCTTACTTGATATCTATTTTGATTTCTATGTTCTTCCCTACCATCCTCATTCATTCTTTGCAATTGTAGTATGTTTCTTTCAGAATCCTTTTTTTTTCGTCCTTACCTTTGATCCTCATTCATTCTTTGCAGTTGTAGTCTTTTTCTTTCATGATCCTTTGTTCATTTTTCTTCCCTTTGGTCTCCATTCATTTGTCGTCGTCACAATATTTGTTTCTCATTTCTTCTATCCTCATCTATTTGCTTTCAATTTCAATGAATTGTTGCATTTGAATCAATGTTTGTCTTCTAACTCGTTGCCGAATTCTTACATATTCAATATTGTTATTATTCATTTCTTGAATAATAATAGACATTTCGTTGTTGAATTTTCAATGATTTACTATTTATATTTTTGTATCAAATAGAAACAACACAAATTCCATTAATAGTATAATTCCAAAATAGTTACAAAGTAATAGTAGAATCAATGCCAAAAGGAATAGAAACCAAATGAGTAAATAAATCCATATCTTGCTCTACCAACACCCATATGTCAACAGAAACCATAAAATTGAGAAAAACAATAGCATTAAAATATTAATTCACACAGTAATGCCAAAATATAAATTCGGTGTGCACTAAACAATAGGAAGTGGCACTGCACCAAATTGTTGATAGTGAGAGTTTCTCCATTAAAGATAAAGTCAATGCTTCCTTAGACATATCTACTATACACGAGAACTCGATCTTTTTCAGTATCAACTTAGTAATATAATAGTTAGTTTAAAATGTTAATAATGGATGGCTATGTATAAGATTATAAGTTTAGGCGATCTACCTAGATCATTGATGCCACTCAAGGTGTGTTGACGTAGAAAATAATGGATATATTTGTATAGGAATATAATTTTAGGTGATCGCTAATGCCACAATATGGTACAATCTTATATATAACAACAATAATTATTACTAGTCACATAACCATTTCAACATACCTCCCACAATCAAAACACTAAACCCTCCATTAAACTTTCGATAACGTTGAGCTCTGGTCCTCTCTATAATTTGAAATATATTTTAATTGAATGTCAAATTGCATTATCATATTCTTCTTGTTATCTCTGGCCACATTTTCCGCTAATTCAATGTCTTTGTTGAAATAACTTCATGGAATCTGTAGCCTAAATAAATTATATCTATACATAGACAATCTCGAATATATATATATATATATATATATGATGTCAATTTTGCATGATAGATCTAGAATTATCTTTGGACACAATTTATGCTATTCCTTTTGGTGTTGACATAGAAAATAATGGATCTATCCACATAGGAATATAATTTTAGGTGATTGTTAATGCCACAATATGATACAATCTTATATATAGGAATAATTATTTTAGGCAATCGCTAATGTCACTTTGGTCCTCTCTGTAATTTGAAATCTTTTTTAATTTAATCCCACATCACATTATCCTATTCTTTTTGTTATCTCTGGTCATAGTTTCTGTTAATTCGAGAACTTGGGAAATCTCCATAAAACCCTAAAAACCCAACAAAATTCAAGAATCTATAAATCCTTGAAACCCCAATTCAAAAAACACCTTGATTGATGAATCATTATTTCTCCATTAAATACGAAGTTAGTATAGAATCAACAATATAATAGTTAGTTTAAAATTTTAAATAATGGATGACTCCATATAGGAATATATGCATGACCGATCCAGAGTTATCTCTAGCCACACTTTTTGATATTGCCTTTGACATTGATGTAGAAAATAATGGATCTATCCACATAGGAATATAATTTTAGGTAATCGCTAATGCCAGAATATGGTACAATCTTATATATAACAATAATTATTTTAGGTGACATTCAGTTAAACACAGATTTCAAATTATTGTGGCACTAACAATTTCAAATTAATGCGAGGACCATATTGTGGCATTAACGATCACCTAAAATTACATTACTATGCAGATACATCTATTATTTTCTACGTCAACACCAAAAGGAATAAAAGAAATTGTGTGGAGAGATAACTCCAGATCTATCATGCATAATCGACATCAAATATATATGTCTTCAACATTTGTCTATGTGTAGATCCAATTTCTTTAGGTTAGAAATTCCATAATAAAACCCTAAAATCCCTAATTCAAGAACTCAGGAAAGCTCCATAAAACCCTAAAAACCCAAGAAAATTTAGGAGACAATAAATCATTGTTTCTCCATTAAATATGAAGTCAATATCGACTCAACAATATAACAGTTAGTTTAAAATGTTAAATAATTGATGACTTTGTATAGGGATATAAGTTTAGACCATCTTCCTAGATCGCTAATGCCATTCAAGGTGCATTGATGTAGAAAATAATGGATCTATCCGTATACGAATATAATTTTAAGAAATTGATAATTCCACAATAGTGCACATCATCCTTGGGTGCACTTGTACATAGTAGATACATAGAAAAAATATTGATAACACCAAAAAACCAAAAAGAAATTACAATAGATAAGTCTTACAATTTCAAAATTTAACCTTATGTTTATAATTTTTTACAAATTGAAGCTCACTTAAAACATTCCATGATTCTTTCCCATATCTCAGAGAGCACAAAGAACACATCGAGATTGTTCACATTTCACAATATTTTTAATTAAATCATCTGATATATATATATATATATATATATATATATATATATATAACTCTCTATATATATATATATATATATATATATATATATATATATCTTTGTTTTAAATTTGCATTAGAGACAACATTGTTTTTTTATTTACTCAAAATATTATATATATTTTGAAAGGGACATGTGTCAACTCCAAGTTGAACACAGAAGAAATTACATCTCCCCCATATTGGGCTATAGAAAATGCCTCTCGGTTGCAACAACACAATTTCCCCAGGAAAAACTTTCTAGGAGAAAAACCCACACTTTAAAGCATGCTCAATGTGTATTGATGAATTCAACTAAATGATTACAATACATTCTGAGTCTCCATGGGTGCTCTCAACAAAAGTGTTTAGTAGTGAGTTCTTTGTTGCTTGGCTCTATAGACCAAATAAGGCTTACACTATCCACTCTCCAGGACTATACTAACCATAAAGACCTATATAAGCCAATAAGCCAACTCTTAAGGCCTATACCATGAGACATCTTACAATGAAGTATCCCAAACCATTAAATAAACTTCATCATATATAATACCATGGACCTACTACAGACCATAAACCATAAACAATAAACCCAACACTAATTATATCAAGATTATTCTAACTATTTTAAGAACAAGTCAAAATTAACCCAACATGACATCCAACCGTGCAAAGTACTCTACAACTACAAAAATGCCCAAAGTATAAGCTAAATAATTTTCTATTAGGAGAGGTGTAAGGAACAAAACCTTTTTTTTAACACACTTGTGCAATATAAATAAAATGAACAATTTGAAACACGTATCATCATTAATTTTTTAAAAGACATTGCATCGTCTATGAGCTTTGAATGCTTCTATAGTTTCACTTCTTAAAAATAAAAGAAAGATGTATTATATATATTTTTAAATTTGGTCAATTTTGATAATTGAAAAAATGATATTTCATTTTATTTGCATTCCATCCTATCCTTTATATTTAAGATAAAGATTTTATTAATATTATTTTGAGTTTTAATTTTGGAAAGTATAATTTAATGATAATAACAAGGTGATTAGACTTGTAATAAAAATATGAATAATTTATTTTATTTTTTAACTAGAGCGGTTATGTTGTATAGTAGGCTTTTCGGGCAAGCCTTAATCAGAAAGTTACATATCTAAGAAGGTTGGTGACCTCTAACAATGCTTCCAACCTTCTTGTGAACGTCTTGGAAAACCCATCCCATTTGCTTGTGAACTAGTCAGAAAAGTAATAAAAATTGCATACATGTGTAAATTCTCACAATTTGTGAGCATAATAGGAGACAAAAGCAAAACATTAAACAAAGGGGATGAAATTTCCTTTATGAGGAGTCCCATTTTCTGATATCCTAAAGAAATGTTGGAGGCGCCTCCTTTTTCTTTATTGGTCTTCCGCCCTCTGGTAAGGGGTGGAAGCGGAGTATTGTCTTCCGGTTCAGTTTCCCACAGTAGAAACATCAGTGCATTGGCGGATAGTTCGACTGAAACCTTCTTGCCATTATTGGTGGAATCGAGGAGACTTTTAAATGCTGGGGGTCTTCCTTAAGCCATTGTTGCCTCTCTGGATCACAGGCTTCATCCTCCTTGGTAGCATCAAAATTTGTTTTAGTCTCTAGAGTTGCCTCCGGTGTGCAGGTAGCCTTTGGATTTCAGACTAGCGGATCCTTTAACCAATTTTATACGTCGGTTTGTTACTGGCTGAAAATCATCTTGTTTGACTGGTCCCGGCTCCTCGGAGGTTTTGGGACAGCTTCTTGCAAAATGACCGTAAACATGGCACCGGAGGCACTTAAAAGGAATTTGCTCGTAGTTCAGCTCTTGGATGTGGCACCATTCCCCAGGGAGAGGTTAATGGCTTCCAGAAGACCTTTTTTTTGAGGTTAAACTCAACACAAATTTGAGCGCAGGTATACTGATCCTCTTTTGGCGCCATGCTGTCCAGGAAACGCTCTAGCTTATTGTCGATGTCCTCTAGAGATATTTTCCCCCATATATGCAAGGGAAGATGAGGCAGCTTAACCCAGACAGGGGCTGCGGTTATCTCGGCTTCGGGGTTGAAGTCGATAGTCCAGGGGGGCTAAGAACAAGCCTCTCGTCCCCATGAAATATGGTCCAGATCTGAAACTAGATCACGGTCCACTTTCTTCGTGAAGCTGAAGATAAAAAACCCCTGCCTACTGCGAGTAGAGTAACTGCTCCCTGTATCAGCGATTTCCATCGGTCTTCCATCCATGCCTCCATTGTTTTGGGGCTTGGCCATAACACCGTAAACTTTCCAATGAGGGCATCTTCTGCTAGAAGGAGGAGACTGACTTAGAAGTCCTGCGGATCTAGCTCGGGGATCTCTTCCATCTTCTTAACAACTTAGACTTGAGATAAGGCTTGGGTTTTGATCTGTTGGCTTGGACCTAGCGTTTTGAAAGCTTCAAAGGGTCTTTCATCTACGGCGATCCGGAGCTGGGGCCATCATTAGGAGTGGCGATACGACAAGAAACAAACTGTTTGTATTCGAGAATTATGCACTCAATCCGATTAGCATGCCCCACTAAAATCCAGCGTACAATGCAATTACATAGACACGTCCACGAAAACAAATCGTGCAAGCAGCTCACGGTATTTGCTCCACGACCACGTATTCAAAGGAACCGCATTCAAACCAAGCCGTGTATGGCTTTCAGTAGCGAGGGCGTTATTCATCCACTGATGTCGCTAAAAGGTGGTGAAAACGGCAAAACGGTTAATTAGGCGGCAAACAGCATGCCGGGTTTGAACCGGGGCGACGAATCATTACATGACCGTACTTACCACTCGCCCGCGCTGACCTTGAAGGTGGTGGCTTGGTCGAGCGGTTAATTAAGTGACGCCCATGTTCGGTTTGGGCAAGACTGTAGATCATTACGCGGCCGACCTTACCACTACGCCTCACCCACGACCTTAAAGGTGGTGAGCTTGGCTCTGAACGGTTAATCAAACAGCGAGCAGCGGCCATGTTTGGGTTCGAGCCCGAGACCTGACCTTTGTTACATGACCAACCTTACCACTACGACTACACCGCACCCACGACCTTGTATTAATATGAAGAATTTAATGATTAATATTATTTTGAATTTAAATTTAGGAAAATTAATATTAGTTTGAGTTTTAATTTAGAAAAATATGATTTAATGATAAATAACAAGGTGATTAGGCTTATATTAATATGAAGAATTCAAACCCATTGGAGTGGGTGTGGGTGCATATAAAACCAAATATGGTAATTTTAACTGCATAGAAATGCCTTTCAAGTAAAGACAAAAAAGAGAATTATAAATTATTACAAACAATGTTTTACTAAAAGATATTATTTTGTTTTGGTTCATAGGCTCTGTTTCTTCAATTTGTTTCTAGATTAAAAGAATTAACCACCATTTGTTTAGTCTCTTTCCATGGAATCTCTTTTCTTCAATTTGTTTTTGATGAGAAGAATTAACTATCATCAACCATTTTGTTTAGTCCCTTTTTCTTGGAATTAGTTTTAGAATTAACTACCATTATTAAGAAGGAAGATTTCAGTTAGTGTGACATTTTGGGTTCCTTTTATATTTTTTTATTCTTTTGTCAGTCTATTTTCCATCATATATTATAACTTTCCATCATATATTTTAACGCTATGGATTAGGCAAATTCTTATTCAAACTAAATTTTATATTTAATTATTCAACTTATTCTATTAAATGAATTTTTGAAATATGTGTTCAGCTGAATAAGACATTCTACTCAAATGAATTTTTGAAATATGTGTTCATCTGAATAAGACATGCAGAAGTTTTCAAATGATACAAAATTGAATTCATATGTACTAATGATTAATAACCAAGTTTAAGGTTTAAACATTAAGATATATCTTAATGTGTTTGAATTCCATTTATTATTTAAAAAGATATAGTTACAATGTAACTAGTCCTTTTTTAATATAGAGATTTTGTATATGGATGTTTATTTATTTGAAATATTAAATTTTATTATGTTGGATTGATTATTAAAATAATTTTATTTTATAAAACATTAATTTTTTGATAATATTTTTGCATATTAATATAATGAAATAATATTAGTAATTAGATGTATGATAAATTTGCATATTTAAATTGTAAAAATAAAATTAAATAACTCCTCACAAAATTTATTTTTCCAAAAAAAAAAAAATATAATTTTTATTTTTTAAAATATTAATAATTGAATAAATAAAATAATATAAAGTTTTCATGTTATGAGTTCATGTTTTCTTTTTAAATTTTTAGATAAAAATAAAGTTAAACTACACAATCAATAAATCAAAAACTATAAAAATATAAGATTAGTTTTGAGGTTAAATTTATTTATATCAAATTAATATAAAAGTTCATTATAAATTAATATAAAATAATGGCTTTAAGTTAAACATGTAACATTTTTATGATTTTTAAGGGTGATATCTTTCTTATGGCAATGAGTCTCCATGATTTTCACAAGTTGTTAAGAATCAACAATTTGGAGGAAGTGTATTCATATAAATATCTAGGCATCAATATTCATCTAAGCATGGTGGAATTATAGCATTGGGAAAATGATAAATGGAGGGTGGAAAAATTATTATGAGCTTGAGAACAATTGTAAAAGTGAGTGGATCTTTCGGTATGGGATAAGAAAAACTCCTCTTTGAGACTCTAGTTACTCACCTGCAATTTTATATGGATGCAAAGCCAAAACCACCTTCCGCTCAAGAAGGGATGACACAAGGATGCATAGTCTTGAAAAGTAAACCATTGGGGAATACAAGAATAGATCATATTACATAATAAGAATATTATTAAAAATATTTTTACAACTAAATTTAAGGAGAAAATGTGAGATGGAGTAAAGAGTTAGAGGAAAAGAAAATTAGGAGGAGGGAGATACTATAAGGCAATCAACCCTAATCTAGAATAACAAAAGTATCTCTCTATTTTGTCAAAGTGCAAAGAAAGAAAATAATTGCTACAAAAATTAAGGAGACTAATTCTCTTGAGCTCCATGGTAAAATTTGACTTTGGTCAATTTCTAAAACACCTCACCTTTGAAACACTAAGAGGGTTGAAGGAATGAAAATCACTTTCTCTTAGAAATCTTGGATATATTTAGATTAGATGTCAATGTGCTACAACTGTCATGACCTTTTAGTTAAACAAAGTATGGTGATCTTGGAACACTTCTCTTGTCTTTTGGATCATCATCATCATCATCATCATCATCATCATCCATCATCATCATCATCATCATCACATCATCATCATCATCATCATCATCATCATCATCATCATCATCATCATCATCATCATCATCATCATCATCATCATCATCATCATCATCATCATCCATCATCATCATCATCATCATCATCATCATCATCGACCTTTAGAAATATGTAACATCTCAAAATTTTAAAAAGAAAAAATAGAATTAACCCATACAACTCTCTCATTAAAAGAATAACCTTAGAAATATATAACATCTCAAAATTAAAAATTAAAAAAAAAGGATAACCTTTAGAAATATGTAACATCTCAAAATTTAAAAAAAAAAAAAAAAATAGGGATTAGCCCTTATCTTGTTAGTATATGAATATGTTCACATGTTATTTAAAAAAAAATAAAGGTAGGAATTAACTACTGTGTAACTTTCCTTATGAGCTCACATGTTGCTTTATATATATATATATATATATATAATTATAATTTAATTAAAAATAAATAAAAAATCTTCATAACTTAAAATTCTATGAAAATCATGTGAATTGATATAATTTTAAATATTAAATGTTAATATTGTAAATTTTGACATAAAAATATTAATTTTATTAATCCAAAATTATAATTTTAATGAAAATTTTATAATCTAATTTCAACACTATGAATTCCAAAAAAAATCAAATTCATAAAATATTTAAATATTTAAACACCTTCTTTTTAATTTAATATATACTTTATGATTTAAATATTTTAAAACTTTTTATTATGAAATTTTAACATTACATTAATAAATAAATATCGATTTCCCCATTGCTGATAAACATATCAGCATAGTTAATGTGCACTCAAACAAACAAATTAAAAAAAAAAAATCTTACGATGCCAAATAAATATACTAGTAAGATTCGTTGCAATGAATGTTAGTTTTGATGAATTTTGTAAACAAATCATTAATAATCATGAATTTTGATAATAATTGTTGTTGGAATTATAAATTATTGTCCTCGTCGTGACAACGAATATGTTCCTCCCCATACATATATATCTAAACATATATTGGCCGTCGCGGGGATAAATATTTTAGTGTGGATATTTGGTGAGCACGTTGCGGAAAATGATTGAATACTCTGGTGGGGACATTACCAGTTAGGGTACTGACGTGGATAAGGTCGGCTATTAGCTGTTCACTGGTCGGTCGGCGGCTCGTCCTTCATTGGCCCTAGGTTTTAACGTATCTCATTTTGTCGGAGCATCATATATGCATTGCTCATGATTAAAAATATCCATTGACTTGTCCTTTTGGAAATGATGAGCAAATACGTTTTAAAAAATAAAAAATAATTATTTAGTGTTGTTAATTATTTAATTAAAAAAATAGCTCCAAGGCTTCATTTTTGTAAGGGGAAAGGGAGGGACCAGAATTGTAAACGTTGATAGTGGTTGATATGGTCTTTTATCTTTTGTGTTTGGACGGTTTGGTCGATTGATGAAAAGTTGTGATGGGTTATTTTCTTTTAAAAAATGAAAAAAAACCATAATGATTATGTTATTCATAGGGTTTTTATTTCAAATATATTGATTTGGTGATAGTATTTTAGATACAATGTTGGAAACATGTATTCCTATAATCCATTGGTTAGATGAGTAAATTGTAGGACATTTTTGAGGTTGATCTGGTTGGTGCATTAATTTATTTTGCAATGAATCAATGATTTGGTTGGTGCATTATTCTTCTTCTTCTCTCTATCTCTCCCCTTCCTGCGCACTCAGCTGCAGGACTGATCTTCGCACCCAGCTGAAGATCTTACAAGACATAAGGCTCTCTTACTCAGCACTTTTCTCTTACCCGATATTGTTCACTCAATCACACAATAACAATAGTAACAGCATCGACAACTACTAGATCAAACCTTCTTTCCCTCATGTAGGTCCTTATTTATATATTACAATCACTCACCGACATCCTTAGGCCGAGACCTAGGTGTCAAAACCCTAGGTCAACTTGACCTGCATTTTCAGGGCTTCACCAACCTGGCTTTGCTTCCTTCTCGCGCAGTGCTCCAAAGCATCTAATGGTGGATTTTTCTTCTTGTTGAGTTGTCCACGATCCTTCTTTCTTGTTGATCTGTCATCCTCGATCTCCTCGTCCAACAAATTTATTTATCGGACTTCGCTCCTCATTTTCTTCTCTTTTCTCACTTCGACCCAGTAACAATCACTGTGTCCTTTGCGCAGTTTGCATTTTGTCTTTTCTTCCTTGTTCTTCGCTTATTTCCTTAACCAAGGGCCAATAGGCCCCCAACACTCACCAGTGACTTGTCCCGAGGCACTTCAGATCTGAACTTCCTGTTTTACTTCAACGTTGGGCTGCGCAGTGCAGCTTTTTCTTGCTTCTCTATGCCTCCTCTCCGTCCCTTGTGCAAACTGTATTTTCTGTGTTTGGTACCCAGTTTCAACTTCACCTAGTACCTAGACCCTTTTCCTTATGATTTTACTTAGAGCTACGAGGCAGTTGGTTGTCATAGTACAACTTTAGCCGGCTCCCATTCACTAATCCTTCCCTCCATTCTCCCTTCAAGGTCTTCAACTGCACAACTCCTCCTTTTGTAACATAAGAGACTTCATATGGCCCGAGCCAATGCGTTTTGAACTTCCCAGGATGCTTGATGAACTTGTTGTCATATACCAGTACTAGATCACCTTGTCTAAAAGCCTTCTTCTTGATGACTCTGTCACGATAGGCCTTCTCTCTTTCCTTCTGTACTTGCTGATGAAATCCTGCAACAAATCTGTCTTCTTCCAATTCGACCAACTTTGAAAGCCTCTCTTGAACAGCGCTAGTGTCATCCATATTTGTAAAGGCAACAATTCTTAATTTTGGTACCAAGAATTCCATTGGGACAACGACTTCGAGACCATAAACCAACTTGAAGGGGGTCTACATTGTTAACTTCTTGCAAGTGGTTCTATAGGCCCAAAGTACTGCTGGTACTCTTAAATCCCAGTCATCCCTGTTCACACTGCAAATCTTTGTCAGCGTTGTCTCCAAGATCTTATTGAATGCTTCCACTGTCCCATTTGCTTGTGGATGGTAAGGGTGCTCTTCTGATGGTGGACTGCAAATTCCTCAGTCAGGGCTTCAACTGTCTTATTTATGAAGTGTGTACCTTGATCACTCATAAGGATTTTTGGGCATCCAAACCTGGTTATGATGTCATCAAATATGAAGCACGCAACTGTAGTTGCACTACAATCCTTGACTGCTCTTGCTTCGACCCATCTGGTAAAGTACTATGTTGCTGTAATTATGTATCTTGCTCCTGTGCGCTTTCCTGGTGGGTTTATAGGTCCCAGAAAGTCAATGGCCCATTTCTCAAATGCTTGTAGGGTCAAATGTGGTGCTAATGGAATTTCATCTCTCCTGGATGGTTTCCCAACTCTTTGGCATACATCACAGGCTCTGGAATAATCTTTAGCATCCCTGTGTAAAGTAGGCCACCAAAGGCCAACTCTAAGAACCTTCTGCACAACTTCTTTTCCTGTGTAATGTCCTCCTGCAATGCCTTCATGAGCTTTTGCGAGGATCAACGGTCGCTCTGCCTCCATAACACATCCTCTCAATATCTCATCATGTCCCATATTATATAGTTGTCCAACGATTAGTGAAAAGTCTACAGCGCACACTACTAGTTGTTTCTTCTGAGGGATTGTGTACTCGCTAGGTGCCATTCCTGTTGATAGTAACTGGACTATCTCTGTGAAGTGGTCATCAATATTTCTAATGGCCAATAGCTGTGCATCCGACAGTGCATCCTCCAAGCTAGTGGGCTCTTCTCCATGTTCCAACCTCGACAAGTGGTCAGGACCTTTGTTCATTCTGCCTGGTTTTACTATGATTTCAAAGTCATATTCCTGAAATAGCAGAAGCCATCTGCATATTCTCCTCCCCAACACTAGCTTGTTGACTAGGTATTTCAGCATGGAGTGATCAGTAAACATTTTAAAGTGTCCTCCCAACAAGTAGTGGCGAAATTTCTGCAACGCATACACCATGGCTAACCCTTCTCGCTTAGTGGTGGTGTAATTGATCTCA
>SNQJ01S0150313.1:41050-57635 GCA_010110895.2 Picea sitchensis
TTCGACTACCTTTTGCTTGATCTCTTTCATCTCTGTAATACATTGTGACTCTGATTTGGGTTTGTTGAAATCTGCAATCAATTCATTCTTGATCTCATTCAACGACTTAGGTTGTGCAAGTCCTTGGACAAGCTTCATGTACCATCTCAGTGTGCAGTCCCTTAGGGTAGTGCTAAACTGGTTTCTTTTAATATCCTCGTTTGTGACATTTTTAATATTTCATACAACTTCACATAGGAACCAGTGTTGATCAAGGTCTTCAGACCCATCTCCCCTAAAGATAGGGAGTCTCATCTCATCTTCCATAGAGCTTCCTAGGTTTCATGTCTGAGTATATGTTGAACTGCTAGTAATAGTACTCTAAGGACTCTGGTGACTCTGACTATTCTGATTGCTTAGTGTTGTTGAATCAACAAGAGGGACAATAGTACTTACTTCAATGGTTTGCGCAGTTTCTGAAGTCTCTGGCTCGTCCCGATGAAGCTCTTCAGCTTTCCCTTCCTCTGTCCTAGTAGGTTATGAATGCTCCTCGTCTATCAGATCTGCCTCTTCTCCACTATAGAATCCCTCGTCCCCGTAGTTCTGTTTTAATAAGTTCGCAAGGTGAACTTATCTGAATGCTTTTCCACTACGTGTATGTCCAGCCTCTATGTCGTTGTTGCTGTCTGAATCCCCGAACATTAGCTTTTTCAAATCCGACCAATTTATTGTATCTTCAAGATGTTCTTCTCATGCAATAGCATCTTGATTCTCAACTTTAGAAAGTGTAAAAATTTCCCTCTGGGTCCCTTGAAGAAATATCTCTCGGCTTGGTTGTATGACTCTACTCCGTCAACAACAAACTCTGTGATGTACCCTCCAATGGTGCTGTCAAACCAGTGATCTACTGCTCGTGATACTGCATTATCAACTCTCTTGACCTTTTTTATCAGTGTCGACATCCAAACTACAGGAGGTCTAGGTCTGATCTCAAACTGGGTATCTGCTAACCTAGCTAACCACTCATATAGCTCCTGATGGATTCCTCCGAAGAAAATCTCATGTATATCAGTAAATATATATCTCTCCAACCATTCCTCTATACTAAGATTAGGGTTCTTGTTCTGGGCTTCAGCGAAGTCCTTCTCTTGATCCTCTATCCACTTCTGAATCTCTGTCTTTGATGGGAACTACCTTGACATTCCCTCAACAAGATTCCTGTTCCAACAACAGAACCATTTTTTGGCACAGGGGCAGACCCAGGGTTCAGCTCCAAGAGTGCACCAACAAGCCCTAACTACTGGCCCTTTCGGCTACGCCTGCGAAGTAGATGCAGTCTCACCCGAAGAAGCTATGGGGGGGTTGCAGGAAAGAGATGTCTACAACCAAGGGAACGAACAAGTGGATCCAACACTAGAACAATACAACACACATATATCACTTATCAACTTAGATCTATTCCACACATCTTATCAGATCTACCACCGTAATGCAATAACAGTGTATCAAATGACAAGAACAGAGCATCAATCACACATAACACAAAATATATGTGGTTCACCCTCTCTCTAGGGCTACGTCCACAAAACTGTGCTTTATAATGTATTAAAATGAAGCATACAGTTCTTGTCTATGTTGTTAGCTAGCAAATCTTCTTTCTTCTTCTCTATATCTCTTCCCTTCCTATGCACCCAACTGTAGGACTAATCTTCGCACCCAGCTGAAGATCTTACAATACATAAGGCTCTCTTACTCAACACTTCTCTCTTACTCGATATCACTCACTCAATCACCCAATAACAATATTAACAACAACGACAACTACTAGATCAAACCTTCTTTCCCTCATGTAGGTCCTTATTTATATATTACAATCACTCATCGACATCCTTAGGCCGAGACCTAGGTGTCAAAACCCTAGATACCAAAACCCTAGGTGTCTAAAACCCTAGGTCAACTTGACCCTCGTTTTCAGGGCTTCGCCAGCCTGGATTTCCTTCCTTCTCGCGCGGTGCTCCAAAGCATCTAATGGTGGATTTTTCTTCTTGTTGAGTTGTCCACGATCCTTCTTTCTTGTTGATCTGTCATCCTCGATCTCCTCATCCAACGACTTTCTTTCTCGGACTTTGCTCTGCCTTTTATGCTCTTTGGTCACTTCAAACCAGTAATAGTCATTGTGTCTTCTGCGCAGTTCGCATTTTGCCTTTTCTTCCTTGTTCTTCGCTTATTTCCTTAACCAAGGGCCAACAAACCCACAATTACAAAGAATTACAGAAGAACGTGCTGAACTAAAAACTGTCAAGAGGAGCCAGTTTGAATAGGTGGGTGGCCAGCAATATCCACCTGGATCAAGTGTAGGCCTCCTGCGGTTTCCTACCAAGGCATGCCAATAGTATACTCAAGTCCATCATTATCTCTATATGATCAAGGCATAACAGAGGGTTCCAGTGTCATCCCAATAACATGCTTTCCTTTCTTTCAAGGTTATGATAACCATCATTTAGCCTCACTAGACACATCCATCATCTCACGTGTATCATAGACATATCATTATTATGAAGAAGAAGTAACTCCATTCCTTGAGAATGAGAGAAAACGATGAAGGAAAATCCTCTTCGAGGGGGCAACCTTATTTTACAATACAAAAAATGAACAAGATGATATGATCTCCAAAACTACGTCTTCTTGGTATATATAGGAGACAAAGGGTGCAATTTACAATTAAGGGGCCTAGCGACCAATAATGACAACGCTTATATAATAATAGAATTGTGATGTAACAATATCTAGGGCTTAACATGTCCCCACCTTTTCAAATAGGTGTTGTCCTGAACACTTGATTAACTGTGGATGTTTTTACATGAAGAACTCATTTTCCCATGGTGCATCTTCTATTGGTAGGTTCTTCCCCTTAATGAGGTATTCAATAATTGCTTGACCGTGTAGTTGCTTGATTCATGTTTCAAGGATTGTTTTAGATTCTAGTATCATTTCCCCTTCTTCATCAATCTTTAGAAAAGTAGTTTGAATTGAGATGTTGTCACCCATAACTTTCTTTAAACAAGAAACATGGAAGACCATATGAACACATGAAGATGGAGGTAGCTCTAGTTTGAAAGACATATTGTCAATCCTTTGCAACACCTTATAGGGACCATAGTACTTGGGTGCTAATTCATTATCCTTCTTTTGTTGCTTGAGAGACATCTATTTATATGGTTGCAACCTCAAAAATATCCAATCACCCACTTCAAAATTCCTTTCACTACAATGTTAATCAACTTGTTGTTTCATCCTATTTTGTTTTATAACCAAGTTGTTCTTAAGTAATTAGAGAACCTCTTGTTGTGCTCTATGTGATCCTCCACTGTTTGAACCTTAGTTGTCCCTCTCAAGGGTGACATCTTTGATGGACGATGATATCCATAAACTTATATATATAGGGACATTTTGGATGAAATATGGAATAAATTATTGTCCCACCATTATGCTTAGTGTAACCACTTCATCCATTATATTTGTTTATCAAATGAAAAGCAACAAATATAACTTTCTAGACACTTATTCATAATATCAATTTGTCCATTAGATTGAGGGTGGTAAGATGATTTATGAGCCAATTGAGTACCCAAACAAGAAAACAAGTCCGTCCAAAAATTATCGGTAAAAATTGTATCTCTATCACTTATAATAATCTTGGGGTTTCCATGTAACTTTTGAACAATTTCCATGAATGATGTGACTATTATAGTCGCTTTAAAAGGATGGGAAAGAGAGAAAAAGTGGGCATACTTTGTGGGTCAATCCACCACCACCATGATGACATTATTTCCTTCAGATGTTGGTACACCTATAGTAAAATCCATTGAAATCTCTTCCCAACATTGACTTGGAACAAATAATGGTTCTAGAAGACCCGAGGTCATGATTGTCTCTCCCTTATTTTGTTGGAAAAGCAAACATTCTACCACAGTCTTTTGAACATCAACTTTAAGAACTTTCTAGAAAAAATCCTTTTTGATCTTATGGTAAGTTCTTAGAAATCATAAGTGAGTGTCCCCTTATAGGATAGGTTTGTAGTTCCAAGACGACCTTATGTTTGAGTTGGGAATGCTTGCATAAGTATAGGTGATACTTATACCAGAGTGGATTATTCTTCCACAAAATTATCTGATGTAGTAGGGTATTGTAGTTGCTGAATAAGCTTCGATGTCTTATGGTCATGCTGTCATTATATCCTCGCCTATTCCACCCAATCAACTTGTAGAATGGAGATAACACAAATTAAGGCCTCAATGTTTTCTTCTTTCCTTGAAAGCGCATTTTGTTTCCCTTTTTGTATATAATTTCAAACTCATAACCTAGCATCTTTGTAACCCATTTTTGTTGCTCGTCTGAAAAAAGTCTTTCTTCCAAGAAGTATTTTAAACTATTATAATTTTTTTTGACCTTTAAGTGTCTTCCTATTAGGTAAATGTTTCATTGCT
Source organism: Picea sitchensis (assembly GCA_010110895.2). NCBI lineage: Eukaryota > Viridiplantae > Streptophyta > Pinopsida > Pinales > Pinaceae > Picea > Picea sitchensis. The sequence goes on from SNQJ01S0150313.1 coordinate 45,517, forward strand.
TATTTACATGTAACATGGCACATTTTATTTCTCATAAATGGGTTCAAGTAAGTTCCTTCCTTTAAATTGGTGGCTTTCAAAAGCTAATGGATATCTTTCTTGCATTAAAATTGCACAAATTCCCTATCCTAAAGCATCACACTCTACAATAAATGTTTTTGAGAAATGAGATGTGGTTAGAAGTCCTACACATAACCTCCTTAAAATTTTCAAAAGATTAGGTTGATTCTCAAGTTCAGGAAAACACATCATTTTCAATAATCTCATTATAAGTTCAAACATATTTTTTTTTTGACAAACTTGTAATAATGGCATGTGAATCCTAAAATTCTTCAAAGTTTTGAGAATTGGGCATTCGACCATCCCTTTAAATTTGTTAGTACTGATTATTTTTTTTTACAATAGTTTTAGAATTATATTCCTATTTTGTAATTGGTCTAAATTATTGATTAAAAAATTTAGATGTTCTACAATGAATTGTTAGAATTAAAATACAATTACAAATTACAGCTTTGAAAAAAATGTACTTCGAGGTCCTCTTGGTAATTGCAGTGCCAAATAGACTGCCAGTACCACCAATCTTGATAATTACACTTCCCTTGCCAATTGTTCTTGGCTGCTAAGGAGGCTGATGGTTCCCATGTCCTTGAAGCATTTAGCGGATTCCAGGTGTCATCTTTATCCCTACTAATTTTATGCTCATCTTCATCACTTCCAAATTTAGCAACCTCCACCAAAACCCCCTTCTTGTCTGCCAGTACTTGCTCTCGAGGCCTGACGCCCACAAATGGGTCACTTCTACTAACCCTAGTTTGCTCCTCCATTGGATTACTATAAGGGTCCAAAGATTCCACTAGCACTTGGGTTCTGTTAGTGGACGGAAAGTGACACTTCTCACCCTATGACTCAACCTCTGGACATCTGCCCGTAGTCTTCCTGGTGGATTCCCAGTCATCGACCTGGTTGGCACGAGAGGGAGGAGCGATGACCCGAATCTACAATCGGGTTAAGCTCAGGTGCAAGGGGAGTGAATTTCCTTCTGTCGTTGAGCTTCCTATCCCAAATACCTTCTATTGATACTCCCGGGGTTCGATCCTCGGACGGTTGGGCACATTTCTTTCGGGTAACGAGAAAATGGCGGTGTCCAGAAGGGGACGGATCGATCCCCATGGCCAACATATTGGCCCAAAAAAATCTCTGAAATGCTGAAAGTTTGGTTCTTCTTCTTCCTCTGATTGTTAACATTGGCTATCACGACTACTGCTTCTTCCACGCTTGTTAATCAATACCAAGTTCATTTTTTTCATCATGTATATTTGTTGTGATCCCCAACTGAATAAGAAGAGAATTCAAACTCACTACACCCTTGGAAGTTATAACCAAAGGTCCCTTAATCACCAACAAATTTAGTGGCCTAATCGATGGTCCTCTGCTAAACTTTTTCCATCCTTGGACCTGGTTGCAGCCCTCCAGAGGTGATAAAATTTTACTTCCAGTGATAACCTGCATTTTGTTTATCCGTTCGTCTTCTTCTTCTTGCATATCATGCAACTTCAGAGGAGAATATCTCCACCAAATTTAGAGGAAAAACGATCATAAAAATTGCAGAGAGTGTTAAAATTAAGGCTGGCCTTGACTGAGATAGAGCTTACACGGAAGAAATTAAATAAAATCTTTCACAACCATACAAACCCGGATCTAGAAAAAAATAAATTGCTTGCAATGTTGAATGGAATCTACGTTTGTTAGTATTTTCTGGTAAGATAATCTTTCCATTTAACGATACTCCATGTACAAATTTCATTATCAACAAAACTCAGGTTTTACATGGTATACATTATGAAAGATAGCATAAAGATATCAAGGTGAGAAATATGCTTACACTAATCCATGAGAGAAGAATGTGCAAAACTTAGAAGAGAATAGTTACAAATAAATAAAAGAAACAACAAACCATTAAAAGATTCATCAAAACTCCAGATCTATCATGCGCAAGTACCTGTCTGATGCTACTAAAACATCAACACTTCCTCTTAGCGAGGAAGGTACTTCTTCCACCTGGAGGTGGCTCTGTGTTCGCTATCAGAGATGATACCATGGATACTCTCCATTCCACATGATTGGCTACTCTCTTTGAAACGAAAGATATCCTTGCCATCTCGCTCGGACCCTGATTTGAAGACTTTCATTTGATCATGCTTCTAGAAGCTCCTCGCTCCTGATAATCCTGCATGGTCATCTCGTACCATGACTCTTTCTTGATAGACTTGGAAGGATGCTCCTTCCCACCTGAACTTGAAACCTGACTCCCTTTGATGTGTTCAACCTTTGTAGCTACCTTCTTCTTGTTCTTTGCCACTCTGCTACTTTCCATTGCTCGCATAGGCTAGCCCTTTATCCTGTACAAGTTTCTCTCTCTAACTCCAAGAATAGTTGTCTTTTCTGAGCTATATCCTCTGGGCTTGATCAACACCTATCCATCCTGGAACACTATGTCAAATCCCTTCTTCTCAATCAATGAGACTGAGAGCACACTCCTCCTAAGTTCTATCACCCATAACACATCCATCACTCTCAACATGCCTCCTGACTCCATTTAGAATGGAACTATCCTAAATCCATTTATTGCATGCTTGGTTCCCATACCAAGTTCTACATGCACGTCTAAGTTTGAATCTGTGAATCTCTCGAACAACTCACATGCTCCTATCATTTGACATGTGGCTCCACTATATAGTAGCCACGCACCAGCTAATATGGTGTCTCATGAAATATGGGGAAAAAATAAGAGTTCCTGCTCAAACTTTCTGGAAAACTCATTCGCTTGAACTTTGCTGACGCAACTACCTCTGGTTGCGTCTAGTTTCTTCCCTTATTCCTCTTTGGACACCGTGAAGCATAGTGTTCCTTCTTATGATAGTGAAAACACTTGGCCTTACTTAGGTCCTTCCCTATGCTAGCTTGTGAAGATGAATCTCCACCTATGTTCATCCTAAACTTCCCCTTTCCCCTCTTTTCCTGACTGGCAAGTGCATGGTTCTCCACATCACCATCCTCCTGTGGGCCTCCTAAATCCTCTCGATGGGTCTCCTCCTAGATGCAATCATCCCACAATCACCTGAAGCCTAGAAGATTCTCTCAAGCACAAATGCCTTCAATGAATGAAGTCCAAGGCTTGGTGAAACCATTCAAGGCCACCCTCACTAACTCCACATCTGTCACTCTCTCATTGACTTCCCTCGACTGACCATGAACCTAAGTGAGCCTAGTGAGATAATTGGTCACTAAATCAGTCTTGGACATCTTGGTGTTCCTAAGTCGGTCCCTCAAACCATCTTTTGGTTCTCATTATTACTCTGAAACATATTTGTCAGAGTTGAGAACATCAAATTGGCTGACTTTTTCTTAGATAGGTGAGGTATCACCCTCACCGAATCTAACATCATCCAAATTGCCTTGGCCTCCCTTGCCTCATGCTTGGCCATCTCTGCAGGGTCTGTTGGCGTGATCATTGTGGTCTCTGCATGACTCCACAGTCCTTTCTCCCTAAGGAGAAACATGATCTGTGCTTTCCATGAAAGAAATTTAGAGGCACCCTCCAACTGGTCCTCGTATATCAACCTGGTGGCTGCCATATCCAAGATTTGATCTAAAAAACACTGAAAAATGTGCCTAGTCCCTTAGGTACGAAAAAAAAAAAATATGTATCGTTGCTCGAGACCTGTTGCCCGCTACCCAATCCTACTTCTTGTTTCCGACTTCCCAGACCTGCTATCTTCTTCCTGGACCCATTTATCACTTCCCATAACCTTGCACAAAGCTGCCTGAGTTTTCTTCTTGCTACCCGACTACTTTATGGTCTGCCCGAGCCCTCTTCTAGGCATTGCCTAAATTTTTTTGGGCTTCCCTACTGGTCGGTTGACTAGCTAGCTGGTGACCCTACTAGACTTGCCGATGAATGCCTCCCTATGCCCAACTAGTGGCTAGATGCTCTGGCCATCAACAAATCTGTCTACTCAAATTTCCTCAGCCGACAGATCAATAGGTATTATGCTTGCACCTTCCTCCACCACCTTTCGGATCCATACCTGTTAGCTAGATATTGTGGTCATTGATCCCACAACCATTTCTCTTTTTAGGTTTCTACTTCTGCAACACCACACATGTCCTCCCAACTTCAACTGCTTCACAAATCCTTCGACCCAACTCACTTCCAACGACCCGATCCACCTTCTGCAACAATGATCTCAACACCCACGTGAACATATCTTCTTTGTAGACTGTGTGGTCATACGACGTACAACAACTGTTGTCCATACGATGATTGTATGATGACTGTATGTTGTACAACTTCCTTTTCCTTCTTTATTTTATTTTATTTTTAAATTATGGGTTTAATTTTACCTGCAGAGAAAATCAATTTTTTTTTATGCACTACAAATTCAAGTTTTGTGCAAACTAGCTTCTCTTCAGAGACCAAGCTCTGATACCATGTTAATTTTCGTAACCCAACATTAATAAATAATTATGAATAAAACCGATTTATTGAATAACAACACAACTAGGTTATTTAATGAAACATTACAGTCGAAGCAAATAAAACGAAACCAAAGACATGGCACACAAATTTCTAGGTAAATTACCCCTGGAAAAACCCCAAAGGGAAAACCATTTGTGTGAAATTTATTATTATTAATCTGGGATCCCTTCCTGGGATAATTTCCCACTCGAGGAATACAAAACAACAGAAGACCAAGCCCTACAAACCTCAAGATCAGTCGTTCAATCTTGTTAGTTGACTGTTATCTCCCTTGTTGCCCCTTTTCTCCTATCATCGATGATCCAGATTTATGAGCGGAACGGAATGAATAACAGACTGAATACAATAACATAGAGATACAAAGAACAATAATAGATATACAGTGAACAATATCTTCTTTTGAATACATAAATAGGCTGAAACTGTAAAACTGTAGAACTGAAAACAACTTGCTCAAATGGTGGTAGCTATCTCTGAGAAGAGATGTGGCTGCTACGTGCATCTGTATGAGAAGAATGATTACAATGAGGCTTCAGATACCTTTTTAACATTACTCATTAATTCCAAAATCCTAGAAATCCAAAAACCTAACCCTAGGAGATGAAACGCCAAAAGTTATGTGGGCCCCGATGGGTAAGTTGGTACCTCAACTTCCCGGGGTCGTAACTTTTGCATACAACCTCCGTTTTAGGCGTGTGATAGCCCATTGGAAAGGTATTTTCAAGAACTACACATTATGTTTTCAAACTCTAACTTAATCTATAGTTTTATTGTGGAAATCCAAAAAAAAAACATTGTTTAGGGCCCCAAAACGACCCTGGAAGTACAAAAAGATGTACTGACATGAAAAATTCCAAAATAAGCAAGTTGGATTAGGTGGGCACCCACCAATATCCATCTAGAAGATGTGTAGGGATTTAGACAACCCCATAAGTGTAGAAACCATAATTACTAAGAATTATAGAAGAATGTGTTGAACTAAAAACTGTCAAGAGGAGTCAGTTGGAATAGGTGGGTGGCCATGAATATCCACTTGGATCAGTCCTCCCCCATTAGGAAGAAATGGTCTCCATTGTGTTGAGTGCCCTCATTGGGTGAGGAAACTTATGTTGAATTTGGCTCTGGGTGAGCCACTTGCCTTGGTGTAGGAGCTTCCCTACCTTGACAACTCGATAAAGCTGGATCCTCTGTTGGCAAGTGCCCTTGACTCGTGTGTCCACTATATTATCAGTGGATGCATGTTCCATGCAGTCAGGGTTGAGCTCTGTTGATGTCAACTGTTCTGTGATCTCTGAGGTGTCCAATAATGGTGGAAATTATGGCCAGAGGAGGTACACATTGAACACTAGGTGAAAGCCAAGGAATGGGGGAGTGTTGAGCATAAGCATTGTCACCCACAACCTTGGTGATAGTGTAAGGCCCATAGAAAAGTAGAAAAAACTTCCAATGGGGCCCTGCAAGGCATTATTTTTGCAAATGTAAGCAGACCTTGTCTCCTACCTGAAACTTGTGTGGTACCCGGTGTTGATCATGGCGCTACTTGTACTTAGCATTGGATTTCTACAAAATCTCATGGACATGTTGGTGGATGTGTTGAATCACTCAATGAATCTGACGGCTTTGTCAGCCTCAAACTGAACATGGGAATAATCTGTCTGTGTGGTTACAAGAGGTAGTGCAACATTAATGGGACCCAAGGGTTGGAATCCCAGCCTCACCTAAAAGGGGATATGGTTGGTGGATCTATGGAGAGCCTTGTTGTAGCTATGTTTAACATAGGGAAAACTCTCATCCCATGTATGTGGATGCTTAGAGTTATACATGCACATGATGTGCACAATCATCCGATTGACGACCTCTATTTTCCCATCGGTTTGTGGGTGGAAGGTAGTGGATTTAGTGACCTTGGTGTCCAACAGTGACCATAGACTTGACCAAAATGTGTTGAGGAACATGTTGTCCCGATTGGAGATGATGGTATGTGGTATCCCAAAATGGACCCACACTCATTCGAAGAAGAGCTTGGCAGTATCTGCTTCTATGATGCTCTTCTTGTAGGCTGTGAGAATGGCCATCCTCAAAAACTGATCAAACACCACAACTATGCAATCATTGGCTTTCTTGGTGGACAAAAGACCAGACATGTAATCCATCAAGATGGATTCCCAAGGCCTCTCGGGAGTAGGAAGAGGGGTGTATAAGCCTTGATTCTTGATGGCTAGCTTGACAATGACACAGGGAATGCAAGATCTGATATACTTGCTGACGTCCTATTGAAGTTTTGGCCAATAAAAATGTTTTTGTATAATGGCCATAATTTTCTCCATGCCAAAATGTCCTGCCATCCAACTATAGTGAGCCTCCCAAATTATCTTTGCATGCTCGCTTGCAGGAACACAAAGATGGCCCAGATGGCATAACAATCCATCATGAATGTGGAAATCGTTGATATTCACACCTGTACCCAAGAGTTGATAGGTGGTGGCAAAGTCAGGATCTCATTGATAAAGTTGGGGCCACTTAGAGGCCTCATGCCTATAGGAATGGAGCACGGTGGTGAGTGAAGCCACATGAGGTCGAATGAGGCAGTCAGTGACATGATTTGTGCTCTCTGTCTTATAATTGATGTTGAGATGGAACTGTTGCAAGTATGTGGACTATTTTTTATGGCGGTCATTCTACAACTTCCCTTATGTCTATATGAATTGCAGAGGCTTGTGATAGGTGTGGATGATTGTATCCTTTCCCAGAATGTAATGTTTCCATTGACGACGAGATTGCATAATGGAATACATTTCTTTGTCATAGGTGGGGTGTTTCCGGATGGTATCTGAGAGTGTCTCACTATGGTATGCTATTGGATGATCGTGATGAGTGAGAACTGTGCCTACAACATAGTCGAATGCATCAGTCTCAATCTCGAATGGTTGTTGTAGATAGAATGAGGAGATTGTTGTTCCTTCCCCCATGCGAAATTTTCCCTTCCACCACCCTTGGTCACTTGGTTGAGGGCCCATGCAATATGGGAGAATCCCAACACGAACCGTCGGTATAAGTTGGAAAGTCCCAAGTAGCTCCGAAGCTCAGTTAGTGTGGTTGGGGCTGGCCAATCACAGATGACTTGGATCTTAGTTAGATCCACATGTACCCCGTTCTAATCAACAATGTATCCCAAGTATTGGAACTTTTTCATGCCAAAGGAGCATTTTTCCAAGTTAGCATATATCTTGTGTTGCTGCAGAGTGTTCAAAACCTGTTGAATATGTTGCATGTGATCCTCCCAAGTTTTGTTTAAGATGAGGATGTCATCCATATATACCACCATAAAAGATTTGGTGAAAGGTCTCAATACATCATCCATCAACCTCATGAAAGTGGTTGGTGCATTTGTTAAGCCAAAGGGCATGACCAACCATTCGAAGAGACCTTCTTTATATTTGAAGGTTGTCTTCCATACATCAGTTGGTTCAATGGGAATTTGGTGGTAGACATAATTTAGGTCAATATTGCTGAATAACTTTACCCCCTTGAGTTGGTTAAGAAGGCCATCAATCCAGGGAATTGGGTACCGATTCCTGACTGCGATTTTATTTAATGCTCTGTCATCAATGCAGAGCCACCAAGTCCTGTAGGGATTCCACAAGGGGAGGAGTTGGGTATGATGTGCCCCTTTTGAAGCAACCCTTGGATTCAACACTTTATTTTGTCATTTTCCATAAACGAGAAACGATAAACTGGTCCATTAGGAAGAGGTGCACCAGGGGTTAGATCAATTGGATGATTGAATTGGTAGTGCGTCGGTACCCCAATGGGTGAGGAGAAGATGCCTCTGTACTCTTCCATGATCCTGTCCAGACTCCACTTGCTTCTGCTACAAAGAGAGGCTCTGTGTAGAGGCCATGAATGTGGTGACAAACTTATTCTTACTGTGAGAACGGATCACAAAGAAGATGAACTTCCTGGTTTGTGAAATGAACTTATTGCATTGCTTAGCAGAGATTAAAGAAATAGCGATTGGAGGCTCTACCTCTGCTATCATGTACAATTTTCTACCCAAAGTAATAATAAAACTACGGAGTCTAGACTCATACACAACATATCGCTTCCAAAAATATAGTTGTCCTAAAATAACATCACAAACTTCAAGGGGAGAAATATCACACAATACCTCATCTTTGAAGGGCTTGATGCTGTAAGGAAGACAACACTGTTGGTTGACGCAAAGATCTCTTCCTTGGTGAAACCAGCCGATGGTGTAGTGATGCGGGTGTCGTTTCATTGGAAGGTCCAACCGCTTGATGACCTCTACTGAGATCAGGTTCTTCTGACTCCCGTTGTCGACAATGAAATGAAACAGATCCCCCTTTACCCACATCTGTGAGTGAAAGAAGCGGTCCCCTTCCCCTGGTTCTTTTGGTTCGCTTGGTTGGACTTTGGTGGTAGCAACAGTGACACTGGGTTCAACATCAATAATCTAGTTCCCTCCTTCTGGATTTGATTCAGAATTAATATCTACCTCTTACTCGGAAGCTTTCAGCTCAACCACTAGTGACTGCTTGGAGTGACATTCTTCGATGTTGTGCCAAGGGATTTTATGGTATTCACACCACTTTCCCATGTCCTTCTTCAAATTCTCATTAACCTTTTTGTATTGTGGCTTGGAATGGTTGTCTTGAGAGTGGCCATATTTCCTCTGTCCCTTTTTTTGTGGGTTGGGGCCGCCTTTTCCCTGCTTCGACTGTGAGCAGTTTGCAGATCCAAACTCTTGACTCTTCTGCTTAAATTTCTGCTCGATCTTGACAACATATCTATAAGCCGCACAAATCTATCAGTCCTTCAAATAATGGAAAATCAAAATTTACTTGTACATTGAAGAGGGTTTCATGGCCACTTGATGAAGATGCGTCTCTTGTGGGCAGTCGCCAAAGGATCTGTGCAAATTTGTCCATCATTTTGTTCCTTTGTCGCACAAGGGATTGCTCGAGAATTTTTTTAAAAGGATCTTTTGCTCCATCATCTTTCTTTTCATCCCCCATGGGTTGTTGTCGGTATTGGCGCGACTGATCTTGCAAAGGCTCGACTGGTTCAAATCCCAACTTCTTGTACCTAGATCTTGTCATGGACATGCACGAAGAAAAATAAATGAAGAGAATCCCGCTCTGATACTACTGATCCATATTTATGAGCAGAATGAAATGAATAACAGACTGAGTACAATAACACAAATATACAGATAACAACAACAAATATCTAGTGAACAATAACTTCTATTGAATAAATAAAATAGGTTGAAACTGTAAAACTACAGAACTGAAAATAACTTGCTCGAATGGTGGTAGATATCTCTGAGAAGAGATGTGGCTTATACATGCATCTATCTAAGAAGAATGATTACAATGAGGCTCTAGAGGCCTTTTTAACATTACTCATGAATTCCAAAACCATAGACATCCAAAAACCTACCCCTAGGAGATGAAACACCAAAAGTTATGTGGGTCCTGATGGGTAAGTTGGTACCTCAACTTCCTAGGGTCGTAATGTTTGCATACGACCTATGTTTTAGGTGTGTGATATCCCATTGGAAAGGTCTTTTCGGGAACTACACATTATGTCGTCAAAATCTAACGACGTCTACAATTTGATTGTGGCAAGACAAAAAAACATTGTTTAGGGCCCTGGAAGTACAAAAAGATGTACTGACATGAAAACTTTCAAAATAAGCCAGTTGGATTAGGTGGGAGGCCACCAATATCCACCTGGAAGTTGTGTAGGGCTTTAGAAAACCCTAGAAGTGTAAAACCCATAATTACAAAGAATTACAGAAGAACTTGTTTAACTAAAAACTGTCGAGAGGAGCCAACTGGAATAGGTGGGTGGCCACCAATATCTGCAAGGATCAATCGACCCCTACTTTGCACACTTAGATGAATGTCCTTATCCACCCAATCAATGAGAGCTCACTCTCTCACTCTGTGTGTATATGTGTGTGTCTTATCCTCTCACATAGGCTAATCTTTTATAACCTAGATCTCCAAAGTGATCAAGGGTTGAGATTAAATCTCATCTTCACTTTATATCTAATGACTAGGACTTAATTTAATTACTAACGACAAATACTTATGAATTTAATTAAATTAAACTCACTTTATTACAAAAGTACATTCACTTAATTAATCACTTAATAAAGTGAATTTCCTAAGGTTCTGAGAGGCATTAAGGATGACTCCCACGTGTTAGAGACAAACACACATGGAAGTACCTGCCCGATGCTACTAAAACATCAATAGTTATGTCATATTTTTTTTAACAAAAACTACAGACGGATCTTGATCACAATGTCTCATGATGATATTAAGTAAAACATGTCTAAATTGAGGGTACCTACCAAACCTATTATCACGATATCTAAGAAGATGTTTTGCATACTCATGAATATGCACATTTCTCATCTGTGGTTTAACTAATCAACTTCACCTTTAGGGAACGATGTTGGAAATGCCATATCAAATAACCCTTCATTGTTACACTCATTTATGGGAGATGAACTGACTATAGGCCAATTAATCACATCTATAGATTCACCATTTGGATGATCTGCTTCTATATTAGGAATATCTACCTAAGATTGAATAAGTTTAATTTCCCTAGGTGCATTTGGAGGCCTTGCAACAAAAGAAATTGTTTCACAATATTCTAAGATGTCTTCATGACCCAGAAACCCTTCCAACATTGCAAAGTCCATATATGGTAATATAACATAATTAATCATTGTGAAACATATGTTGCATTTTCTAGTAACTCATCAAGGGAACATATATCAATTTCAACACCACGATAATAAGGATAATTCTTACTTATACATAAGCACATCCATTATTTTTCTTTTTCTAACAATGAAATCATAGTTTGATCCTCGATGACCTTTTTTTTCGTACAACAATCATTCAAAATTAAAGTCTTTAATATGTAAAGGTAATTTCTTGGCAACATCTTTAACCTCTTGAGTAAAATTTATGGTGTGTCCTCTATATTTGTATTTCCCACCTATTGAATGCATTACTTGCAAAATTGGACTGGCTCATGCTATCAACATCTCTTTGACTTGTGTAATATTTGTAGGGACAAAAGGTTGCAACCTTGGATTCATATGGTTTTGAAATGAAAATCTATGATGGTACCCTCTCTTTTACATCTCGTACACATCCAACATATATTAGTAGTCACCATTTGAATACTGGGATATGACTTCTCACACACATGACACATTTGAATATGACCAGATTTATCAATTCTTTCATGAAATTTTTTATGTGCAATGACTTCATATTCATATGAAATCATTGGTACATTGAATTTTGTTTGAAGTTCATCATCATATAGCACTATTGGTTGATGATTTTTTTGATTGGTGTCGTTTAGATAAATAGTTTCAGTTTCTATTATCACCTTATTGACACCTCTCCATTGTCTTCGTCAATGTGCTCTTACTTGATCTCTATTTTGATTTCTATGTTCTTCCCTACCATCCTCATTCATTCTTTGCAATTGTAGTCTCTTTCTTTTAGAATTCTTTTTTTTT
>SNQJ01S0150315.1:0-12629 GCA_010110895.2 Picea sitchensis
ATTCATTTTGGAGTAGAAATAACTCCGAGTCTCTGGTGAAGATACTCAAAGGCTTCTCGTGGAAGCAGTTTTGTAAAGATGTCTGCCACTTGTTCTTTTGTGCCCACATATTCAACTCTGATGTTCTTTTCTGCAACTTGTTCCCGTAGAAAGTGATATTTGATTGGAATGTGCTTCGTCTTGGAGTGCATCACTAGGTTCTTTGAGATACTGATGGCACTTATATTATCACAATAGATTGGAATGGGCTCATCATACTCAACCTGTATATCTATTATATTTTGTTTCATCCATAGGACTTGTGTACAACATGTTGCTGTTGAAATATGCTCTGCTTCGACTGTGGATAAATATATTGATGATTGTTTCTTGCTTGGCCATGATACTAAACACTTACCCAAGTAGAATGTTTCTCCACTGATGCTTCGTCAGTCATCAATGCAACCTGCCCATTCTGCATTTGTGTAGGGAATAAGTGATATATCCTTTCCTTTTCGATACCATAATCCAAACTTTTTTGTTCCTTTGAGATATTTGAAAATCCTCTTCACTGCTAATAGATGTGATTCCTTTGGTGCTGCTTGAAATCATGCCACATGTCCAACTTCCTGCATTACATCTGGTTTGGATGTTGTCACATATAGTAGGCTACCAATCATTGACCTGTATTGCCTTTGATTTGTAGACTTTGAATCATCATCTTTGCTCAACTTGCAATTGGTTTTCAATCTTCCATTCCCTTGCAAATTGGTTTTCAATCTTCTTCCATTCCGAATCTCCTTAGCATTTCTATGATATAATTTGATTTGAGAAATACAAATTCCTTGATTTCTTTGACGATTCAAGACCAAAGAAAGATAGTTCTCCAAGTAATGACATTTCAAATTCATCTGCATGTCCTTTGCAAATTTCTATCTTAACCTGTCATCAATACTTCTAAAATAATATCATCAACATAAACTCTGTCAATAAATACTATCTTGAGTTACCTGATGTAGAAATGCCCACTTCCTTTTCTTAACCCTTCCTGCTGTAAATATTTAGGGAGTTCTCCATTAGCTTTATTATTTAAATAATTTCTTTTGTAAACACTTGACTTTTAGGGGCTTCTAGATGACTCATTAGGGTTATCCAACTTCACACATGGCTATAAACTTCTAACTGCGGATACAGTGTGATGTTCCACATACCAACTGTAGAAATGGAATAGCATGTACTATCCATATGGAATAGTCTACCTACAAATATTTCAAAAAATAATACCATTATCCATTAAACAAACTTCGGTCCATTACACAAAGTCCATTGTGCTACTGAATCACTACCAAACTTTTCATATTGACATATCACACAACAACCCATTTAATAAATGTAGACCATAGGCTTACATCAGAGGGTGCCCTTGAGGTACAAACATCTATCAAAAAAATGGGTACCCACGGATCTTCCTCAGATAAACACATATTTTATTGTGAATGAGAGGATATTTTGGATTGCACCATAATCATTACATGGTTTGGGGTTGTTTTGCATGGATGACATAAAGGTGGGTTAAGTATAGATGTATCAATTGATGTAGTATGTTGGACCTCTTCACAATTATAGATATCGATGTGGATAGTCCAATATATACATGCAAGATAATAATATACAGCAGTTCTAAATTATTTACAACAAAAGACAACAATAGTCAAAGTAAGGATTGAGTATGTACATTGACATAAGGCCAAAAACATCAGGAATATTGTAGGGTTTATAAACAATAAACTACCCACGACCACAAATAATAAACCCAACTGTGTATTTAAGGGGTGTGATGGAAATCATGTATTCAGCAAAAAGCTATAAAATCAATAACTCTAGTGAAGAGTTGATGATCAATTACAATTCTTTTCAATATTGAATAGATACAAACACTGGCTTATGTGGGAGTGGTAAATATAACATTTCACCAAACTTGTAATTAATGAATATAATAACATATGTTGTTGTTAATTAATGTTTTTTGTTGTTAATGTTTCCATTTCGGGATATAAGAAATATGAGGAATATGTTTCATTAAATGATACCATCCTCTAGGCAACAGGTATACCTCATTTTTAATTATGTTTTTGAAGAGTCTATTGGTTTCATCTCTTCCAAAGAATTTAAACATTATAAACCAAGTGATGGATATTTATGGCTATGCCCACAATCCAACACCGATCCTAGGCTTAATAAGATTTGGTGCCTTCATTTGAAACAAAGGACCTAACTCTTTTAGATTCCCTCACTATGAAAACCTATTATAGAGCCAAAACAAACATTCCCTCACTATGAAAGCCTATTATAGAGAAAAAAAAACAATCTTTGTGTCGTCCCTCATGATGGGAGACCTTGTAAAAGATTCTTACAATATATTCTTCAAAATCTAGTAGGTGACAATGTCAAAATATTGGTATCGATGTCATGAAAAAATCACAAAACATTTGAAATATCAAAAAATAAAGTAATGAACTCACCAAAATCACTCCAAGTATCCCTGGGTGGGAGTGTTATGTTGATATCTTTGGTAAATTACATACCCTTGTAAGGGCACTCTTGGATAATAATAGCAAATTACTACTGCCCTGTAAAATTGTTTTCCCGCAAAGTCCTAACCTACCTCACCTCCACCAAGGCAAGACCTCAAATACCTCCATAACACCATCCATGGATCTTAGGTCCACCTACTCTCATCTCCACATGCAAGTGAATAAAAAAAACCATCTAAAAAAGGAGCTAATTAGACTCGTGAAAGAGAAATGGCTATGTCCTTGTCACTAGCACTATCTTGGGTGAGAGTGCACCCAGTGTTGTAAAATTGTTAAGGAATAGTAAAAAATATGCCCATCCATAAATCTCTCCATTAGTGTTATAAATTATCCTACTACTCAATGAGTCACAAGCGATCCCCCTGGACATCCTCAAAATACAAATCATAGTGCATCATCCACCCACCAACTCAACCCTCTTAGTCAGGCACTATCCCTCCACCTTCTATATCCCTGGCCTTTAGACTTGGTCCATCACACTCCATACCCTCTTTGCCCTAAAGACTTATCTTGAAACTATGTAACTTATGCAACTTTATGAAACTCTATGAAACTATGCAACTTAAGAAACTTTGTGTAACTATGCAACTATGCAACTTTATAACTTTATGTAACTATAACCAAGTAACTTTATGAACTTTATGCAACTATGCAACTTTATGCAACCCGACTTTTACAACTTGACCTTTTATAACTTGAGTTTAACAACTCATTCAATTTGACTCTTATACATAGAAATTCAAATTTCTTCATGGTAGATAGTGTTAGAGACAAATACACTCAGATCAATACATTTACATCATTTGCAATATCGAGAATATTGTTTGTTTCTAGCTAATAGGAATTTAATATTCAACCTAAATTTTTCTGAGACTTGACTCTGATACTTCTGCCATAACTACTGACTTGTCAATGCATGTGTGAATTCAATCCTCAACATGCACATGACACAGATGCATGAAATGCATGCCATGCATGAAACATGAAACTATGCAATCCTATAAACTATGCAACTTTTATGCAAACTTTGTGCAACTTGTAACTATGAACTTCTATGCAACTTTGTGCAACTATGAAATTATGCAACTTTATGCAACTCAAATTTTACAATTTGACCTTTTACAACTTGAGTTTAACAACTCATTCAACTTGACTGCTAGAAGGCGGGGCCTGGAAATTTCTCACTGGGATAGTGTTACATGCCAACGACTAGATCAATAAATTTATAATTTGCAATATCAGAATATTGTTTGTTTCTAGATCATAGAATTTTATGTTCAACCTAACTTTGCTTTTCAAGAGACTTAGACTTTAGACTTCAATTACAACTCACCCTTGACTTGACAATGCATATGAACTAACTCAATATTACTACGACATGCATGTCATGCATGCACCATGCAATTGTAACTTATGCAACTATGCAACTTATGTGCAACTTTTATGCAACTATGCAAAATTCTATGCAAGTTTATGCAACTATACATCTTATCCAACTTTATTCAACTTATTCAACTTATTCAACTTATGAAACTTTTATGCAACTATGCAACTTAATGAACTTTATGCAACTATGTGCAACTATGTAACTTATTCAAATTTATGCAACTATGTGCAACTATGCAACTTTATGCAACTTTATGCAACTCCTGATTCTTTTACAACTTGAGTTTAATAACTCATTCAACTTGACTCTTATACATGGAAATTCAAATTTCATCATGGTGGAGGATAAGAGCATGTGCCAACACACTAGATCACCATTTACATCATTTGCAGCACGCGAAGATATTTGTTTCTAGTCATAGGAATTTTAATGCCTAACTAACTTGATTGTGACTTGACGAGACTTTGGCCACAAATGACCCTTGACTTGATAATGCAAGGCACTAACTCAACATGCACATGACATTCATGAATGGACTTCCATGTTTGGTAACATGAACTATGCACCCTAAGTAAATTGAAAAACTTATGCAACTTATATAACTTTATGCAACTATGTGCAACTATTCAACTTATGCAACTTTATAAACTATGTGCAACTATGCAACTTATGAAACTTTTACAACTATATACCATGTGATTTATGTAACCAAATTCTTACAAAAATATTTCCATCCTTTGAATCTCTCCATTAGTGTTATAAATTATCCTACTACTCAATGAGTCACAAGCAATCCCCCCTAGCCATCCTCAAAATACAAAGTATAATGCATCATCCACCCACCAACCTGCTAATTTTAGTCAAGCACTATCCATCCAATCTTCTATGTCCCCTGGCCTTAACTTGGTCTATCAATATTTAGACTTTGGTCCATCATATAATTATTTAAGGCCCTCTGCCCCTAAGAGTCATATCTGCATACCACTCTCCCCATCACAACAACCCAACCATAAAATAGATGTCTTGTATTTTTTATCTCCAAACACTACCCTTTAACATCAAAATATTTGTCAATATTCCACATCCCTATGACGTAGAACAATTATTTTAATCGCCTGGATCAGTAAACTGAATTTTGCATCACCGTCCCAAACCGCAACATCAAAATAACAAAACTGTCAACATGGACCATTCAACTTAAATGCTATAATTTATGCATTAGTACAACCTCAAAAAAAGTATATGACCTCAGAATACCACCACATATGGAAGATCCACACATATTTGCATGCTCAGGTACTCCAGGCACCCCAACTCCCAATATCCTTCTGCATACCATAGTTGCTGAAGATTTTTTCATACATGTGGCACAATTATTGATTTTGGCACCTATGTGGTTCATAACCCCCAACACAGCTCTTATAGGCCTGAAAACTACTCAAAATTGAATGAAATTGTAGATCAGAACCATCTAATCCTAGCAATGTGTGAAATCAAATTGCATATGATCCAAATTACTCATTTGGGTCATTTGATATTTTTGAGTTCAACCATGTTTTAAGTAGTGGATTGCAATTCCCTATAAGCCCCCTCTTTTCCCCCTTAATTGAATGGTATCGAATCTCCTTACATATTTCCTTAGTTTAGCATGCTTTGCATGTTGGCACCCATTTCATTGTTCCCCATAAAAGTGGGATTCCTTGTAGTCTATGGTTGCATAATGAGCGTCATACCTTTCTATTAATAGTTGTTAACATTTTCCCAATGGACTCTCAATCAGTTACACTTTGGTTTATTTCCCTCCTTTGGACTCAAGATGATGAACCATTGGTTCACCACATTTCCATTTTAAAGCTCCATATGCAATCAAATATCCATCATTCACCCCATCCAAGTATATGCACCCTTGTTAGATACCCCCATTTGTTGTCATATTCCCTATCCACGATTTATAATAATTTTTGTTCAACTATTTTCGTCCACTTTCACAAATTTGATGCAGAGCATCACCAAATCAAGCACAAAGCAAAGGAAACTAAAGTGCACTAACACATATTTTGAAACTTTTTTAATTCCAAAGTTGTCGTATTAATGAAATATCTGAAAACAATTTTTATTTATGAGCATCTTTAATGATAGGAGGTTGAGCCATCACATACACATTGATGAGGGAATGTTTTTTTATTTAATGTGAAGGATTGCAATATAGATTTGAGCTTTTGCACTTATCTGTCTGTCACCAACATTTATTGTAATAAATGTTAAGTAGATGAAAGATTTTATTTCGATAGGAAAGCATAGAGTAGTTGGAGGTAAAGGATCGAAGAGCACTCCCAGAGTGATAAAGCTTTGTATTTGTTGCCCAAGAAAAGTTAAGTTGTTGAAAGGGCTGATGAATTCACTGGTGAGCAGGTTACCATTGTAGCAAAGAGATGAGAGCTACCAAGGAGAAGTGTATGAATCCATGTATATGACTATTGAATGAATATAACAAAGGAGTATTATTACCTCAACCGTGTGTTGTTGTTGTGTCTATCTAGATGACTGAATGGTAGACTTTGTATTTCTTATTTGAAATTCTCTGTTATTTTCTCATTCTTGTGGTTATGAATGAATTTACATGGTTGAATGTATGAATCATTGTGAAGATTGAATATGTTTCAATTGTTTCTCTTTGAGCTGAGTGGCATGTGTGCATGGGCGGTTCATACAAGGTAATGACCCAAGTCTATCTCTAACTCAGCTCAAAGGAGTAAAGAAGAAATCTTGATGCAAGGAGGCATAAGTGCATCCTAAGGTGTGCATGACCCAATTTACTCTGGCATCGAGGAGAAGCAGGACTTTAGTATCAAAGAAGTGGTTGGATAACAGTCGCAAAAAGTGCAAAAATCATCCACAGAGAAGCAGAGTATGAAAGAGAATCACAGGCAGTGTGCGCATGTTGATATTTCGACTAAGTGTCAAAGGAAGAGTTCAGAGGGATGAAGACAATCGAGTAGGAAGACAAGATCAGAGGGAGAATGATGAGAAAAATCCAAGGGGGATAATCCTTAAGGTTTCACAAAATCCATGAATGAGATCCACCGAGGGAGGTGAATTATTCTGCATCACAGGTCTCCGAGAAACCACAGAGATTAGCCATAATAACACTTCATGGTTCGTAGTTTGTAGGTGTTGTAATAGAGAAGCTAAGTAACTCCATGAAGTCATGAAGAGAGATTCAACCTGCTATTGTACTTGGGAATACATACATGGCAAGTGGGATTAAGAGTCTGAAGTCACCTGAGGATTGTCTCACATGAGGGAGAACAAAGAGTTTCATGAAGACATAAAACCCAAATATTATTGGACCGTAGAAATAGAGAAGACACACAATGAAAGTCCCAAGTTAGAGGAGAACACCCAAAAAATGTCGAGGCTATGGAATCAAGCATCCCCAAGCCCTAAATCACCATAAGGGATTGACCCACATCATAGTCCTGTGGTCACTTAGGAAGAGGGTCCCTGTATAGTAATTTGGAAATTCAAGGGACTAAGAGTCATCCATCAGAGTATTGAACAATCTAAGACTGGGAGGTCAAGCAAACCCTGGGAGAGGGTTTCACAAATGAAGGTGTTGCCAACGAGACATCACTAATCAACTTATACAATCACAATGAAGCACATGAATAATAAAATAATGAGAAATTCCTAAGTTATATAAGTCAAATTATTCAAATGGACTAAAGATATGATTCATGTATACATCAATTCATGGCCATGTAGATATGTGTGTGCATAATCCTTCAATACTTTCCCAAGGTTCCTATATGACATCAACATGATAAATTTTGCAATATCACAAGTACCACGTTGCTTCCATGTAAACTTCCAACCTTGAAATGCTTAGTAGTGTTGGTTGTTTGGTTATATTAGTGTGTAGGCTCACAAAAGAGGTTTATTTTACTTGAATCCACCTTCACTAGCTCCACATCAATTAGCAGTTAACTGAGAAGATTACATTCAAAGGTTTCTCCCTCCCTCCTCCCTCCTCAGGTTCTTCTCTTTAAATTTTCATTTATTGCATGTTAAAATATGTAATTGATTTAGATTTTCTCACTCACATATTTTGTACTTTTTATTTTATGTATGAACCAACAATTCCAACCTATTGGCTAAGTACATTTAGTACACCCTTGCACCAAATCACACACAACACCTCTTTTAGCCACCTCACCTCCTTGTCTCTTTTTGTCCTTGTCCATTTGAAAGGATTTTTTCTTTAACATGTTCCAAAGCAATGCTACTAGGTGGGAATACTTTTTTACAAACCTTTAATAATATGCCATTAAGCCCAAAAATACTCTTTAGAGATATTTTTTAATTTTAGCCAGCATGTAATTGCTTTGACTCTATTTGGATAATCTTTTATTCTCTCCTTTGGAATTATGTGGCCTGCATATTCAACTTCTTCTCTATTGAATGTACACTTTGAAATTTTAGCATAAAAATGGTTTTATCAAAGAATGGCTATTATAAAACATATATATAAACAATAATTGTAAAATATTATTATAACCATATATATAACTAATACATTTATATATATTTCAAATTTCCAATGGGTTTCCAACTATGGAAGTAATCATGTAGTGAGTCGGTCATTGAATTGCATAGGTTGGGAGTAATGGCATGCATAGTACACGTATTTCATATTCCATCGATCTAATATTTCTCACTTGCATGGTACTTATATTCAATATTTCCTTTGTATTGCATTACTCATGTCATTTTACCTTTATATGACTATAGTGGTCCTCATCCACCTATTATAATGCCTCCTCAATCCTAAATTTAGTATGATGGGACTAGGGTTCAATAATTTTACCAAATCTATCTCAGAAAATGGGTTCACAAAATGGGTACACATGAGCATTGCTTCACCACATAGATGTGATGGTAGAAAGTTTCAATTGTACTAGAATATAGAATCTCCCAGGTACATGGTGATGAATAGTTTGCTTCATGGAAACTTTATTGTCGATTTTTTCATAAATGTTGTAGATAATTTGGAGTGTGAATAAATTCAAATCAATGGGGGAGTTTATATATAGAATGTGACATTGAAAAGGTTTCACGATATTCATAGCTTGCTTTTCAGATTTTTCTTACATGTTCAAAATTCAAAATTTGTAAATTTAAAAATTGAGAACCTCATAATATGTTACACCTCATATTGTAAAACATTCCACTTTGTGATCTTCATCACATTGATGTAAATTTGATGTTGGCTCCTTGGAGCTATTGAACCAACTTGGGGGGGTTCACCTTTATGGATCCCTTTATATTCATGGAAGCATATCATTTGATGTAGGTATTTGCTTGGGGGAGTCTCACTTCTCCTTGTTGGAGACTTGACCAAGCATTTCTTCTAGAGCATTCATCTAGTAGGTATATTGCACACTTGATCATGCATCTTGTGGACCACTTGCTAATTTGGGATATGGAGCACTCTCCATGTCAAGAATATTTTATTGTATTTGTATGCAAGCATCTTAGGGGCGCACTATTGAGGCATTATTTTACTATTTGATGGAGCACTTGACATGGTCAACCACTCATTTATAGGAGGCACCTCACCTTCATGTGATATATTTAGAGGATGTTTCTTTACTACTACATTATTTTATTATTATTTGAATTTTCATGGAGTTAGTTAGCAAATAATGTATTTTATTGTAACAAAGATGAATTTCCTTCTATATAAAGAGGAACGTCTCTCCTTTTCATGAGGGATTTGGCACTTGGAGATTTAGGAGTTAGTGAAGTGATGAAGTATCAAGCTTAGGTATTGAATCTTTATGGAACTCATTTGAAAAACCATTCTTGAATATTAATGGAAGATTGAGGTATTGATGCACTTTGATGGACGATTTATTTATTCCTTTTAATTTTTTGTTCATGTTGTTGTAGTTTTTTTTTTGTCATTATTTTACAAAAGCTTAGTAATGGATTTATTCATCTAGGAGTAAAGCAATTTGAGGAGGTTGTCCCTTTTGATATATTTGTTGTTTTATTTATGCACATGTCCTCCTTTTTTCTATCAACTAAGTTTCATATTTGGAAGCACATTGCATCCATAAAACAACAAGTTTATAATTTTATTTATGAGTGGCAATATTAACCCCCAAGACTAGTTTTCTACAACATATTTCCATAAAATACTTAAGGTTCAAATGTATCAAGTTATGACCTTTCTACCTTAAGTGCATAGCTTAAATATGAATGCATCAAATAGTTACTTTATTTACTAATTTGTAGAAGATGATAAAAAAGCCTCTTCTATCATATGACCTGCTTCAAAGTAGTTGTTTGTGACACACTCTCATTTATCCAATACCTTATGAATCCATTATCTCATGATTGATAGGAACTATTTTCCTTCCATCTCTTTTTATCATTTGTTTTTCCTTCATTTTCATATCTTTTCCTCATCTTGACATCGTCCAATTCTTACTCATGTAGTTACATACTGGTGTAATTACAGAGTGAATGGAGCAAATGATGATAGGAGACCTGATAGAAATCTGTGGGGAGTCCAAATTTGTTTTTAATTTATTTTTAAAAACAATACAGTGCCATCAGATATCCGACCCCATGAAGTTTGCATTCGATGACAATACCATAGGTTTGACACTCTATGGATTCATATATCCAATGACCCAAGGGACAAGACGGTTTGACTGCATGAATTTTTCATCTGATGACCATGCCATAGGTCTGACGCCCCTATGGATTCAAATATCTGACCCCTATGAGGCATGATGATCGACGACCTAGCCACTGATACGATGACTTCGAAAGTCRGATATGTGACATCTATAGGGGAATGATGATCAATGAAATAGMAACTGATCCGATGACTATGGAAGTCGGATAACCTACTGCTACTATTGTGTGTTGAATAACTGACCACATCCCATCGATGCTTAAACAAATTTTTTTTTTTTTTTCGAATTTTAGAYGCGTAACTGTCGAATTTCAGAGAAATTAGCCATCGAATTTTGGGTACAAATGTAGTTGTGACTAGATCCCATGCATATATTTAAAAATGTTTCATATTCTTTATGGAGGCACATATCATCAGAATAAAGTGACACATTGGCTGTGAGGAGAGATATTATTTCTTCAAAAACTAAAAAGAAACATTGGCCAAGAAAAGAAAGTAGAGGAGAGGTTGGTCCCTCTTGGTCTTTCAAAGAAGGTGATGTCCCATGGATTTTAAAAAAATAAGATATTTCTTTGGCAAAGGAAGTTATATTGGGTGTGAAGGTGCCTTCTTTATATGGGTATTCCCTACGACATTGCTTCACTATGCATCAAGACCATTTGTCGGGGTTGAAATAACATGACCATTTGAACCTTCTAAAGGTACGACATATGTCAAAAATATGATTTTATTATTTGTAATTTTTATTTTTATGCCATGGGATAGAACATAATTAATTTTTTATGTGTTTACTTTGTAGTGTCATTATCCTCTTCTTGTGCGTGGGTGTGTGAACCATGAATTCCGCCATGACCTAAGGTGTGCCATATCTAAATTATGTGCATTTGTATGTTGGATCATATAAAAGGAGATTCATATGGATAACATTCCATGGTGGTGTCAAGAGATAATTGAGATTGTGTGTATATTTGAGAAGGAACTACCAACAATTTTCATGGACTTGCAGGTTCATATTCTAATTCACCTAGTAGATGAGGTTGAATTAGTTGTGGTGGTCTCTTGTCGTTGAATGTTTTTTTTAGAGAGGTACATGAAGAAATTGAAAGGATTTGTTTGTCAAAGGGAAAAACTCGAGGGGTCTATGGAAGAGGGGTACACATCATATGAGTATTTCTATTATGTTAGTGAGTACATCAAGCAGATGGACAACACACCACGTACAATGATTTGGGATGATGAAAGGGATGAAGACAAAAGAGAAGGGGAGATTCTCCAAACGAATGGAAAAAGGTGCTTGATAAATAGTAAGTGACTTATTGTTTTTCAAATTTCTACACAGTAACTATTCACACTAAAATTCATAATGTATATTTTCATGATCTCATATGTACTACACGTTGGTTTGATTTCATGAATACATCAATGAATTTACAAATTGATACCATCAATAAATTCATTCTTTACAATTCAGAGGCAACAAAGTCGTGGGTCGCATTGTATGAACATAAGAGGAGGAAATGGGAAAGTGACATGAAATAATTCAGATGGTTGAATGGTAGAAGCACACCTTATCCTGATCATTTAAAAGAAAATATGCCAATGATATGCTCAAACAGTTGGGTTGCTGACCAAGTCAAAGAGAAATATGATGCTTCTGGTCATTACGTGTGTGAAGAAGATGATGCACTAAACACAGGGATTGGTTGCAACAAATCGGTAATAATATTTTTGTGTATATAATATTAACTTCGTAATGCACATTTGAATTGTAAGTACATCCATATTATTTTATATTTTAATGGTCGGGTTATTAGACACATATTGACACTGTGATTTTTTCATTTTTTTATAGTGAATTTGTTCCCATATATGTGGGCATATGGACATCATTTTCACACAGAGGATGCCGATGATGGACACATGACACAAGACTGTGGAGTGGAAGTCAAGTTCGACCAAT
>SNQJ01S0150315.1:12639-35818 GCA_010110895.2 Picea sitchensis
CGTGGTTCTCCCAGATATGACGGTCTGGAATAATTCACCTCCCTCCGGAACGGATCTCATTCATGGATTTTGTGAAACCTTAAGGATTATCCCCCTTGGATTTTTCTCATCATTCTCCCTCCTGATCTTGTCTTCCTCGATTGTCTTCATCCCTCTGAACTCTTCCTTCGACACTTAGTCGAAATCTCTACATGTGCACACCTTGCAACAAATTCTCTTTCATACTCAACTTCTCTGTGGATGATTTTTGCACTTTTTGCGACTGTTATCCAACCACTTCTTTGATACTAAAGTCACACTACTCCTCCTGATATTACGAGTCTAAGATTGGGTCACGCACACCTTGCGGATGCATATGTACTCCTTGCATATATAAGTTTCACGCTACCTCTTTTGAGCTTCGAGTTGAGATAGACTCGGTCATGCACGCCTTGTAGACACTATGCACACCTTGCACTCGCTCAAAGAAGAGAAACAATTGAAACATATTCAATCTTCACAATGATTCATACATTCAACCATGTAAATTCATTCATAAACCACAAGAACCATAAATAACAGAGAATTTCAAATAAGAAGAAAGTCTTCCATTCATTCATCTAGATAGACACAACAACAACATGCGGTTGAGGTAATAATACTCCTTTGTTATATTCATTCAATAGTCATATACATGGATTCATACACTTCTCCTTGGTAGCTCTCATCTCTTTGCTACAATGGTAACCTATACAGTAGATTCATCAGCCTTTCAACAACAACTTTTACTGGGCAACAATACAAATCTTTATACAGGAGGTGCTCTTCGATCCTTTCCCTCCAACTACTCTATGCTTTCCTATCGAAATAAAATCTTTCATCTACTTAACATTTATTACAATAAATATTTGAGTCAGACAGATAAGTGAAAAAGCTCCAAATCTGTATTGCAATCCTTCACATTAAATCAAAATACACTCCCTCATCAATATTATGTGATGGCTCAACCTCCTATCATTAAAGATGCTCATAAATAAAAATTGTTTTCAGATATTTCATTAATACGACAACTTTGGAATTAAAAAAGTTTCAAAATATGTGTTAGTGCACCCAGTTGTCCTTTGCTTGTGCTTCGTTGGTGATGCTCCTGCATCAATTTGTAAAAGTGGACGAAAATAGTTGAACAAAAATTATTATAAATCGTGGATAGGGAATATGACAACAAATGGGGGTCTCTACAAAGGTTGCATCTCCTTGGATGGCGTTAATGATGCAGACTTGATTGCAGATGGATATTTAACATGGATATGTGGTGAACCAATGGTTCATCATCTTGAGTCCAAAGGAGGGAAATAAACCAAAGTGTAACTTCTTGAGAGTCCATTGGGAAAATGTTAACAACTATTAAGAGAAATGTATGAGGCTCATTATGAAACCATAGACTAAAACGAATCCCACTTTTATGGGGAACAATGACATGGGTGCCAACATGCAAAGCATGCTAAACTAAGGAAACCCATGTAAGGAGGTGCATTACCATTCAATTAAGGGGAAAAAGGGAGCTTATAGGGGTAAATCCACTAACCAAAACATGGTTGAACTCAAAAAAATATCCAAATGACCAAAATAGGTAATTTGGATCATCTGATTTTGATTTCACCTGTGTTAGGTTAGTGCATTTCTCTTGATCTACAATTTTGTCTATTCAATTTTCAATTTTGATGGATTTTGGGCCTATAAAACTACATGTTGGGGATCCTAATGAACCACATAGGTATTAAATCAATAATTGTGCATACATGTATGAAAAAATCTTCAACAACTATGAAGTAGCACGAGATATTAGGGTTAGGGGTGCACAATTGCACAAGCATGCCAAATATGTGTGGATCTTCCATGTATTGGTGGTAATTGCACAGGTCATATCTTTTGAGGTTGTGCACCATCATAAAATTACATGGCATTTAAGTTGAATGGTCACGCAATGTTGACAAGTTTTGTTATTTTGATGTTTATAGGTTTTATTGCTTATAAGTGGTGAGAGCAGGAGCATGAGGTCTTATACTAGTTAGTTGCTAGTGATGTAGATGAGGCTCATAATTTGTTTTGTTGATGCAAAATCCTAAGTTTACTTTAGATCCCATTGATTCAAAATAACATTTGATTCTACAACACATCATAGGGATGTGGAATATTGACAAATATTTTGATGTTAAAGGGTAGTGTTTGGAGATAAAAATACAATACATCTATTTTATGGTTGGGTTGTTGGTACGGGGAGAGGTAGTATACCTGAAGATGACTCTTTAGGGGCAAGGGGCCTTAAATATTATGATGGACCAAGTCTAAATATTGTGATAGACCAAGTTAAAGGCCAGGGACATAGAAGGTGGATGGATAGTGCTTGACTAAGAGGATTGAGTTGGTGGGTGGATGATGCATTATGCTTTGTATTATCAGGATGGCTAGGGGGGATTGCTTGTGACTCATTGAGTAGTAGGAGAATTTCTAACACTAATGGAGAGATTCAAGGATGGAAATATTTTTGTAAAATTTGAGTTGCATAAATCTGCATAGTTGCATAAAGTTGCATAAAGTTTCATAAGTTGCATAGTTGCACATAGTTGCATAAAGTTGCATAAGTTGAATAGTTGCACATAGTTGCATAAAGTTGCATAAGTTGCATAGTTGCATAAATTTGCTTAAGTTGCATAGTTTCATGTTGCAAGCATGAAATCCATTGCATGTATGCATGTCATGTGCATGTTGAGTTAATTTTCTTGCATTATCAAGTCAAGGGTCATTTGTAACTGAAGTCTCAAGTCAAGTCACAATCAAAAGTTAAGTTGAACGTAAAATTCCTATGAGCTAGAAACAAATAATCTTCATGATATTGCAAATGATGTAAATGTATTGATCTAGTGTGTTGGCACATGTAACACTATCCACCATGAAGAAATTTGAATTTCCATGTATAAGAGTCAAGTTGAATGAGTTGTTAAACTCAAGTTGTAAAAGTCGAGTTGCATAAAGTTGCATAAAGTTGCATAGTTGCACATAGTTGCATAAAGTTGAATAAGTTGCATAGTTGCACATAGTTGCATAAAGTTGCATTAAGTTGCATAGTTGCATAAAGTTTCATAAGTTGAATAAGTTGAATAAGTTGAATAAAGTTGGATAAGATGTATAGTTGCATAAACTTGCATAAATTTGCATAGTTGCATAAAGTTGCATAAGTTGCATAGTTGCATAAAGTTGCAAAGTTGCATGGTGCATGCATGACATGCATGTCATGTGTATGTTGAGTTAGTTAGCATGCATTGTCAAGTCAAGGGTGAGTTGTAATTGAAGTCTGAAGTCAAGTCTCAAGCAAAAGTTAGGTTGAACATAAAATTCCTATGAGCTAGAAACAAGCAATATTCCTGATATTGCAAATTATGTAAATGTATTGACCTAGTGCGTTGGCACATGTAACACTATCCACCATGAAGAAATTTTAATTGCCATATATAACAGTCAAGTTGAATGAGTTGTTAAACTCAAGTTGTAAAAGGTCAAATTGTAAAAGTTGAGTTGCATAAAGTTGCATAAGTTTCATAGTTGCACAAAGTTGCATAAGTTGCATAGTTGCACATAGTTGCACAAAGTTGCATAAAGTTGCATAGTTTCATAAAGTTGCATAGTTTCATGTTTCATGTTTCATGCATGGCATGCATTTCATGCATCTGTGTCATGTGCATGTTGAGTTAGTTCACATGCATTTCCAAGTCAAGGGCGAGTTGTAACTGAAGTATCAAGTCAAGTCTCAAGAAAAAGTTAGGTTGAACATAAAATTCATATGATCTAGAAACAAACAATCTTTCTGATATTGCAAATGATGTAAATGTATTGATGCAGTGTGTTGGCATGTCTAACACTATCCACCATGAAGAAATTTGAATTTCTATGTATAAGAGTCAAGTTGAATGAGTTGTTAAACTCAAGTTGTAAAAGGTCAAGTTGTAAAAGTTGAGTTGCATAAAGTTGCATAGTTGCATAAAGTTTCATAAAGTTGCATAGTTGCATAGTTACATAAAGTTGCATAAAGTTGCATAAGTTGCATAGTTGCACAAAGTTTCTTAAGTTGCATAGTTTCATAGAGTTTCATAAAGTTGCATAAGTTGCATAGTTTCAAGATGAGTCTTTAGGGGCAAGGGGCCTTAGATATTGTGATGGACCAAGTCCAAAGGTCAAGGACATAGAAGGTGGAGGGATAGTGCTTAACTAAGAGGATTGAGTTGGTGGGTGGATGATGCATTATTCTTTGTATTTTGAGGATGGATAGGGGGGTCACTTGTGACTCATTGAGTAGTAGGATAATTTATAACACTAATGGAGAGATTTATGGATGGGCATATTTTTTACTATTCCTTAACAATTTTACAACACTGGGTGCACTCTCACCCAAGATAGTGCTAGTGACAAGGACATAGTTGTTTCTCTTTCACGATTCTAATTAGCTCCTTTTTTAGATGGTTTTTTTTATTCACTTGCATGTGGAGATGAGAGTAGGTGGACCTAAGATCCATGGATGGTGTTATGGAGGTATTTGAGGTCTTGCCTTGGTGGAGGTGAGGTAGGTTAGGACTTTGCGGGAAAACAATTTGAGATGTAGTAGCAACTAACTATTATTATCCAAGAGTGCCCTTACAAGGGTATGTAATTTACCAAAGATATCAACATAACACTCCCACCCAGGGATACTTGGAGTGATTTTGGTGAGTTCATTACTTTTATTTTTTGATATTTCAAATGTTTTGTGATTTTTTCATGACATCGATACCAATATTTTGACATTGTCACCTACTAGATTTTGAAGAATATATTGTAAGAATCCTTTACAAGGTCTCCCATCATGAGGGACGACACAAAGATTGTTTTTTTTTCTCTATAATAGGCTTTCATAGTGAGGGAATGTTTGTTTTGGCTCTATAATAGGTTTTCATAGTGAGGGAATCTAAAAGAGTTAGGTCCTTTGTTTCAAATGAAGGCACCAGATCTTATTAATCCTAGCATCAGTGTTGGATTGTGGGCATAGCCATAAATATCCATCACTTGGTTTATAATGTTTAAATTCTTTGGAGAAATGAAACCAATAGACTCTTCAAAAAACATAATTAAAAATTAGGTACACATGTTGCCTAGAGGATGGTATCATTTAATGAAACATATTCCTTATATTTCTTATATCGAAATGAAACATTAACAAAAAACATTAATTAACAAAAACATAAGTTATTAGATTCATTAATTACAAGTTTGGTGAAATGTTATATTTACCACTCCCATAGTAACAGTGTTTGTATCTATTCAATTAAAATTGTAATTGATCATCAACTCTTCCCCTGCAATTATTGATTTTATGGCACACATGGCTTATGATTTCATTCACGACCCTCAAATACACAATTGGGTTATTTGTTGACAGACCTAGAACGTGTGTATTGTTTATAAACCCTGTAATATTCCCTGATGTTTTTGGCCTTATGTCAATGTACATACTCAATCCTTACTTTGACTATTGTCTTTTTGTTGTAAATAATATTTCTGGAGACCTTTCAGCATATTATACTGCATGTATATTGGACTATCCGCATCCAATATCTATAATTATTGAAGGGTCCAACATACTACATCAATTCAGTACATCTATCATAACCCACCTTTATGTCATCCATGCAAAACAACCTCAAACTGTGTAATGATGATGGTGCAATCCAAAATATCCTCTCGTCCACACAAAAATTATCATCTGAGGAAGATCATTGGGTACCCATATTTTCACTAGATGTTTGTACCTCAAAGGAGCACCTACGATGTAAAGCTATGGTCTCTGTTTATTAAATGGGTTGTTTGTCATTGATGTCCAACCCTTGAAAAGAAAGTTTGGTAGTGAATTACAGTATCACAAAGGTTTGTGTAATTGGATATTTGTTTAATGGACCATTCAGTATGAGTTTTGAGATAGTTGTAGGTAAGACTATTCCATATGGATAGTACATGTCATTCCATTTTCGGTGGTGCTTGTGGAACATCCACACTAACTCCTCATGGTTAGAGAGTTATGGCCATGTGAAGTTGGATAACCCTAATGAGTCATCTAGAAGCCCCTAAAAAAAGAGTCAAAGTGTTTACAAAGAAATTATTTAAATAATAAAATGGGAGAACTCCTAAATATCTGTGGGAAGGGTTGAAGGAAGTCATGACGGCAACCTCACCATCAAGGTAACTCAAGATAGTATTTACAATAATTGAAGTTTATGTTGATGATATTATTTTCCCAAGTATTGATACGATGTTAAGCCAGAAATTTGCAAGGACATGCAGAATGAATTTGAAATGTCATTACTTGGAGAACTATCTTTCTTTAAGGTCTTGTCATCAAGGAATATAACAATGAATTTGTATTTCTCAAATCAAGTATATCATAGAAATGCTAAAAAGGTTTGGAATGGAAGATTGAAAACCAATTGCAAGTTGAGCAAAGATGATGATTCAAAGTCTACAAATCAAAGGCAATCTGAGGTCAATGATTGGTAACCTACTATATATGTGTTAACATCCAAACTGACGAGATGTAATGGAAGTTGGACATGTGGCATGATGATTCAAGCGACAAAGGAATCACATCTATTAGCGGTGAAGAGGATTTTCAAATATCTCAAAGGAACAAAAGAAGTTTGGATTATGGTATAGAAAAGGAAAGGATATCACTTATTTCCTACACAAAAACAGAATGAAGCGAGGTTGCATTGTTGATGGCCGATGAAGCACTGGTGGAGAAACATTCTACTTTGGTGAGTGTTTATTATCATGGCCAAGCAAGAAACAATCATCAATATATTCTTCCTGATCGAGGCAGAGTATATTTCAACGACAACATGTTGTACACAAGTTACATGGATGAAACAAAATATAACAGATATATAGGTTGGTATGATGAGCCCATTCCAATCTATTGTGATAATATAAGTGCCATCCGTATCTCAAAAACCCAGTGATGCACTCAAGGCGAAGCAGAACAATTCAAGTATCACTTTCTATGGTAGTAGGTTGCAGAAAAGAACATAGAGTTGAATATGGTACAAAAGAACAAGTGGCGACATCTTTACAAGCTGCTTTTACGAAATATGAGTATCTTCGCTAAGGACTCGGAGTTATTTCTACTCAAAATAGATGCTTTGAATTCTTATCTTATATGTCTTAGATGTACGAGCACCATAAAGAGGATAGTTGGGGTTAGGGAAATCAAACAATTGATTAGGGGGCGGCCCAGGGATGGAAAAGATTGCCCTCCATTGATAGAAAGGGGGAGATTTATGGAGGACAGAGAGGCATGTGGTTCCGGGGCAATGGTCGCAGGGGATATTGGTGATATGAGTTATCTGGTGAGTATTGCATGACTTACGTTATTGCATCAAGAGATGTTTCCATCAATGCAAAAGATTGAGATTGTTGATTAAATGGGTTGGTTGTCATTGATATGTACTGAAGAAAGTTCGATGCTTATATGTGGTTTGTTAATGGACCCAAGTTTGTTTAATGGATAATTGTATGATTTTGATATATTTATAGGTAAGACTGAGTCCACATATAGGATGAGTACATGTCATGCATTTATGTTGGTACTTGTGGGATATCATATAACTCCCTCAGCATTTAGAGATTTATGGCCATGTGAAGTTGGAGAACCCTCTGAGTCATCTAGAAGCCCCTAAAAGGTCAAATTAGTCAAAGTATTTGCAAAAGAAAATATTTAAATAATAAAGTTAATGGAAATCCCTACAAAATAAGGAAAATTGAATACACATGAAAGTATAAATAAGAGAGGATAATTATCTCTCATTTAAGAAACACTTGAGCACATTGAATATTTTTTGTTAGACTTTTATTTCAAGTACTGGTAGTACATTTTGAAGTTGTGAAATTAACAAAGTGGTATGAAGGGTTGACGAATTCTAGGAATTCTTAGTACAAAAGCCCTATTTTTCTTAAGAAATGCATTGGTGCGGTGTATTAGGGTGCATACATATACATAAGGTGTCTGAAGTTGGCCATGTGAGGGTGTGTACGTACTTGGGCTAGTAGTGTATTAGGGTGCACTTGTGTTGGTAAATCCATCAAACTTGAAGATGTGAATCTGAAGTTCTATATTAAGTAGTAAGAAAGGTCTTCCAGTTATCGGATACATCGAATATATCCATTGAGTTCAAAGGTATGTCTGTTATATGAATAGTTGTATTTGATGTATACACCCAAGAAAAATAGGATTTATGGATATTTAGGGATTCTCCTATAGAAAGACTAAAGTAGTACATGGGATCTTTTGTATGATGGAATCCTGAGGAAATATCTGATGTTACGGTATATTTATCATCGATACTTCATGTGAGGGCATACTTATTTCATAGCATATGACTAGGGTTTTGTGGTATATGGTTGAGATCTTGTATTTGTGAAGTGGTTTATGTATTGATAGGTTGTATATCATAAATGGTTTTATGTCTAGTTCATGTGGGGGTTATTATACTTATTCATGATTACACACTTTTGGCACCCAATAGAGAAGGAATATGTATGAGGATGCATGCAGGGTAAAATCTGATGGATGTGAGGTTACATATAAGCCCGAAGAATTTTACAGGTGAAAGTTTTAGAATAAAAAACCTAGTTACTAGAAGCCTACCACCAGGTTGCATAGCTTATTTTGGTCATACATATGTGGGTTTCATAATAGATAGGTACATAGATACATGTTGCATCACTATAGGTCATGTACATGTTGTATTTTATTTGATACATGTTCAGTTCAGGAATCTGTTAGTTGATTGCAGGGAAGTTGTAAAGGTTGGTTGTAGGTCAATGGTACGGGTGTGATCTGATTTCAGCCCGTCTCGTCCATTCCGGGTCCATTCCGGCTCCATTCCATCCATCCATCCATTCCATCCATCCTTCCTTCCTTCCATCATCCATCCACTCCATCCATCCATCCTCCATCCATTCCATCCATCCGGCTCCATTTCCTCCTCCATTCCATCCATTCCATCTTTCCATCCATCCATCCATTCCATCCATTCCTCCATTCCTCCATTCATTCCTCGATCTCCTCCGTCCTTCCTCCATCCGTCCATCCTTTCCTCCATCCATTCCGATCGTCCATCCTCCGTCCTTCCATCCTCCATCCGTCCATCCGTCCATCCATTCCATTCCTCCATCCATCCTTCCATCCATCCGTCCATTCCTCCATCCATTCATCCGTCCATCCATTCCTCCATTCCATCCATTCCGTCCATCCGTCCGTCCGGTCCATTCCGTCCATTTCATCATTTGCCCAGTTTCTAGAATGGGGCTTAATATGATTGTTTTAATATGCATGCTCCAAAAATATTAAAGTGTAATGTCGGATGGATGTAAAAATCGAAAAACTTTTACGAGATAGGGGAACTTGAAGAAGAGTCTACATTGAACAACCAAAGAGATTTGGTTATTAGAACCTGATTATGTGTGTAAATTAAAGAATACCTTGTATGTTCTAAAACAGGCTCCACAGAGCAGGGTACTCTAGATTGGATAAATATCTGATGGAAGGGTTCATAAAGGAAGTGCATACATCAACCTCTACGTCAAGGTAACTAAAGATAGTATTTTATTAATTGAATTTTACATGTTGATGATATTACTGGACGTGTTGATAGCACGGTTAAATAGAAATTTCAACGGACATGAGAATGAATTTGAAATGTACAGGTTAAGCTAGAAATTTGCAAAGGACATGCAGAATGAATTTGAAATGTCATTAGTTGGAGAACTATCCTTCTTTTTGGGTGTTCAGATACGTCAAAGTAATCAAGGAATTTTTATTTATCAAACCAAGTATATTATAGAAATGATAAAAAGGTTTGGAATGGAATATTGAAAACCAGTTATCACTCCCATGCAAACAAGTTGCAAGTTGAGCAAAGATGATGATTCAAAGTCTACAAATCAGAGGCAATACGGGTCAATTATTGGTAGCCTACTATATGTGATAGCATCTAGACTAGATGTAATGCCGGCAGTTGGACAGGTGGCATGATTTCAATAAAAACCAAAGGAATCACATCTATTATCAGTGAAGAGGATTTTCAAATATCTCAAAGGAACAGAAGAGTTTGGATTATGGTATCCAAAAGGAAAGGATCTATCACTTATTGCCTACACAGATGCAGATTGGGCAGGTTGCATTGATGACCGATGAAGCACCAGTGGAGCAACATTCTACTTGGATGAGTGTTTAGTATCATGGCTACGCAAGAAACAATCATCAATATATTTATCCACAGTCGAGGTAGAGTATATTGTAGCAGCAGCATGTTGTACACAGGTCCTATGGGTGAAACAAACTCTGATAGATATACAAGTTGAGTATGATGAGCCCATTCCAATCTATTGTGATAATACAAGCACCATCAGTATCTCAAATAACCCAGTGATGCACTCTAAGATGAATCACATTCCAATCAAGTATCACTTTCTACGGGAACAGGTTGCAGAAAAGAACATCAGAGTTGAATATGTGGGCACAAAAGAACAAGTGGAAGACATCTTTACAAAACCACTTCCATGGGAAGCATTTGAGTATCTTTGCCAGAGACTCGGAGTTATTTCTACTCCAAAATGAATGATTTTGAATTCTTATCTTATATGTCTTAGACGTACATGAGGAAGCACCATAAAGATGACAGTTTAGGTTGGGAGATCAGTCAATTCAGTTAGTGGGAGCAGCCCTGAATGGAAAGATACATTTTCCATTGATGAAAAAGGGGGAGAGATTTATCAGATGCAGAGGACATCGACATGGTTCCAAGGGGAGCGATGGTCACAGGGGGAGATTGTGAGAGATTTATCATATGTAGAGGACAGAGGCATGGTTCCAGTGGGAGCCATAGGTGGTTGTAGCCACTTTCTATTTCTAGTTGGAGAACATAGGGGGTTGTAGCCTCCTTCTGGTTGTAGCCAGAGAATTGGAGAGTTGGAGCTTCCCATAGGTAGTAGCCTGAAAAACTAGGGGGTTGGAGCCTCCTTCCAATTGCAGTTGGAAAACAAAGGAAGTTGGTGCTTCCAATGAATGTAATTCTTCAATACATATAAGAAAAAGAATTATGTAGTTTTCTCCCGCTTTGGGTTTCCACGTAAAAACACTGGTGTACTGTGTATGTGTGTGATTTCTCATTTGTTCATTGCTTATTTACTCTGTAACTATTGGATGATAATGCTACATTGATATAACACTTGCACCTTTGGTGAAAAAAGATTGNTCAGTAATCCAACAGTCTCATTATCATAAGAACATGACCCCCCTTTCGCGAGAAAAAAATTCATCCGTTTATGGAATTTTCTTCTAATCTTTTGACATCTAGTTGATCTCCCTCTTTTAGGCCTAATACATACTTCACTATCCTCTAGTCTTCTTGAACTTCCCTCACTCAAGGAGGACAAATATGACAAATACCTGTTTGGTTGTACCTACACTCCATCGAATGAGAGAAATAGTTAACAAACATTTGTAGAAGGCTACAACAATCTCTTGATTCATAAATATTATTCATTAAGAAATCCTTTCACTCTCCCATGAATACCTCATCTCATATTTCTCCTCAGTGTGTAATCTAAATTCACTACTTACAAATCCTTGTATACACCCAACCATTCATCATCCTTTCAAGCATATTACTCTATATTTAAGATTTCTTCACTAATAATATTGTGACTGCAATATTTGATTTATGTCTATACATAGATCTATGCACGACAATTGAGCAAGGAAGTATTGTATGTAACCCTCGATTAGAGATTATCGAGGGAATTTGGTTTGTTTGTTTGTTCTTGTTGTGAGGAGATATGGGAACAAGAAATTCATTGTAACAATCATGGGCTATTCAAATTCCAACAAGAAAAAGAAAAGGGACTATGGTAGATGGCATTTGTAAACAACAATTTTGGAAGGATTGGCTTGTTTATTCAAAAGTTTAAATAATGGGATCCATTTGGGAAAAGGATTTAAGAACTTTGTGGAGGTACATGGCCATGAAATATGCTTGATGGATGATGTTGAAGAAGCATTATCAATTTAAGGTTTATTTTAGAGATCAATTCATCTACACATGTGAGGAACTAGCTAGTATTTAAATAGTCAAAGGAGCTAAAGAAATAAATTGTTCGCATTTTGTTGATGATACCTTAGTCATATGGAGAGAATCAACAATAATAGTTGAGATATTTAAGCTAGTGTTGGTTCAATTCATGAATGTGTTAGGTAGTCATATTAAAAAAGGAAAAGGTCATGTGTATGGGTGGAACACCTCTCCCCAACAAGTTGCATAAGTTGCATAGTTGCATAAAGTTGCATAAGTTGCACAGTTGCACATAGTTGCATAAAGTTTCATAAAGTTGCATAAGTTGCACATAGTTTCACATAGTTGCATAAAGTTTCATAAAGTTGAATAAGTTGTGTTGGCCCTTCACCAAGTTTTTAGGAACACTTGGTCATATTTGACCAATTTTGGGACTTCGACAACCTGTCAAAGATGGAGCGCAAGGAGAAGTGGAGATCGTGGAAGCTAGACCCCCTTTTTGGGTCCTTTTTGGTTTGGGGGGATAATGTAACGGGTATGGGATGTCGACCCATGGGTTTACCCATGTTTAGGCCCCTTTTTGTAATGTATAAGTATAATTCTAGGCTATGTAAGAAGGGACCTTTTTTTTAGGACACTTGAGAAGTGGCTTAGTGCTAAGAGTTGATCTGTGTGATATATTTGCAGAGTTGAGTGCAAGTATTGTAAGTGATGAGTGCATGGATTGTAAAAAGGTTTTATGCTTAGAGATACTCGGGGAAGGAGGATCTAGCGAGATGCGCAGATCTCATGTCCTACGTGGAGTAGGTTTTGAGGCTCTGTGCTTGTAACCGATTGGCCAACAATAATAGAGAAGAAGAGTTGGTGGGCGTAGCCCCAGGGTGGGGGTGAACCACGTAAATCTGTGTGTCATGCCTTGTGCTGCTACTTACATGTGTTTTCCCTCTCTTGATAAGTGCTATGACATGTTTAGATAGATTTACTTATGCTTTGTGCTTATTAGATGTGTATAGATGATAGATTAGATGTGTATTAAGTTGCTAAGTGCTTGGTCTACCAGATCCGTTCTATTGTATGCTACTAAGTGTTGAATCATATTAGATCTAAGCATATACTTTGATGCTCTGTGTTATCTATGGAGTGAGATAAGGGTTAATTCTAGGTGAACTATTGATGTTAAGTGTGTAATCATAGATCTGGATCCCAACTAAGGTTGCAAACAACCGAGTCCTGCAACCACCCCTGCCTCTACCTCGGGTGAGACTTCATCTACTTCGCAGGTGTTGTCAAAAGGGTCGGTAGTTAGGGTTTTGTTGATGCGTTGTTGTAGCATTGAACCCCAGGTCTGCCCCTATGCCAACAAATGGTTTCGTTGTCGGGACCTAAAACTGTGATTGTTGGGAACTAAGGAAGAAGAAGCTTTGTGCAAAGATTCATCCTGAACTTGTGGAAACTCTGTGCATAGATCTGTTGCTCTGATGCGGAGTACTCTACTTGACCTATGAAGATTTGTGCTGAAGAAAAGAAGCCAAATCTGAAGAAAAGATGTAATATCTGTAAGCTTTGTGCTCTGATAAAGGTAAGAATAGTGAAAGGTTTTTAGATCTGGAAGCTTTGTGCTCAATAAGTGGAAATTTTTGTTTCTGAAGCATGAATTTAGTTATGTTTGATAGATTTTTTCCTAGCTTGAAAACTAGGGCATTGTTAGATGAAAGAACGTTTGATATGAATAGATCTGATTAGAATAATGAAATATATGTTATACCTATGCATAGAAAGAATGTTTGGACTAACGAGTGGATGCAGGATCCTAGAAAGAAATTTTTGCAGGCTAGTCATTATGATACTAGTGCGCAGTACAGAAAAATTTGGGGATCATTGAAGAGACAGAGAGGACTAACTCTTTGTTACAGTTGCAGAAGACCAAGACATCTTGCTAAGGAATTCCCTGGGAGAAAACCTAGTTTCCTCTATTGTAAGGCTATGGACCATGCAGTACTAGATTTCCCTAGAATGATTGCTATACTTGAAAAGATGAATATGGAGCAAGAAAACCCTGAAGGAGCTAAAGAGACTAAGATTATAGAATAACCCTAGAAAGAATCAGAGATTATGTTACTACAAATGAAAGAAACCCTAAATGAACATAAAGATGTCAGTTTGTCAGAGATCTTCAAAGAAAAGGAGAAAATTGAAGTAAGAATAGGAGACTTCATCATTGACTATGCTCTGGATGAGGAAACACAGATGAACATTATAACAGAAAGAACTTGGGAAACCCTAGGAAGGCCTATTATGGTTCCTTCACTAGGAAAAATAGGGTTGTTTAAAGGAAAAATGGTAACCCTATGTGGCAGGATTACTCAGATAGCTATGAGTACCCATGGAGCTTCGACAAAGGAAGAATTCGAAGTCATTAAATTTATTGAGGACTGTGCCCCATTTCCATCTTTGTTAGGCAATATCTGGATTGAAAAAGACTAGATCCGAAGAAAAGAAGAAAAGGAATCCCTAGAACAAAAGAAGCAAGAACTCATGGAATTTATGACTAGAAGGGTCGCCTACTTGATGGAAGAACAAGAGAACGGATCTAAGCTATTGGACACCAGGGACTTGGACGTCGAAGCTATAAGAGCATTAGAGGAACCACAGAATATTGAAATACATAATCCATATGTTGAAGGAGTATGACCCTCGGATCTGAAGAAAGAATCTCAGTAGTGCGAAGTGACTATGTCGAGGGAGAATAGGAATCAGAACAGGAAAAGACCGACCAAGTTGAAGACTATCGGGAAGAAGGCTAGAAAATTAAGAAAGAAAAAGGCAAAGATTGAAAAGTTACAAGAGGTCCCAGGTAGAACACTGCAGAAGGAAAAATCACATGAATTGAACTTCACCGAGATATCAGACCAGCGACATATGGCACTTCGTCGTGGCAAAGCAATCTAGTCGTTGGATCGATATACCCATTCGAATTCCACCCCGAACAGATAGAAAATCATTAAAGGATCACCGCCAGACTGTTGGACCTCACCATAATGGACAGATCTATGATAATGGAAGCTTCATACCCATTGCAAGCAGACCGTTGACTAATTTCCAATTTATCTCGTTGCGCTATGCCTGAAGAACACTTTTTCCAACTGAAAATTCAAAGCCTGCAGAACTAGTGATTGTATACAGTGATCATTGCAAGCAGATTGTTCATCCTAGTGCAGTATCTGAGATCATCATGCCCCGATTATATTTTCCAAGTGCATATTTCCAATGAGCTCACCACAGTTGAGGAATCTGTCACAGAGGTCCTTCTCTATTTAATGACTGAGAGAGTCATGTCGAAAAGAAGAATGTCCACTGGAGTCCAATCATCATCGATGAGAGGAGTGCAAGCATCCTGTCAACTAATCGAGTAGGAACATCTTGAGACAGCACAAAAGGGAGAACTAAGCATAAAAACGACATAGCCAACCTGAATTTAGTGCCATCCATCCTACTAGCTTACATACCCCCTCTGAGCGGTGCGATTAACAAGGAAAATGTCCCTAGAGACTTTGAATACACCCTAGTCACTGCATATCTATTGAAAGGAGTACGCACCTACTGTGCAGATCAAGACAAGGTTACAGTGTTGAATTTTTGCAACTTCAACCTGGGGGACCGTAAGATTTACAGCATGATGGCCCCATATAAGTACTTGACAAGAACTAAGGGAAATAATTTGAATATTGTCCCTCAACATTGGATGATGAACCTCACACAGTTTACTTTTCTCAGCGTTATGAAAATACCACACTTCGGCAGACACCAGGAGGTGAATGCTTGTGTAAAATTGTTGCTAGCAAGTTACCACGGAGGATACATGTGGTTAAATCATCACATAGTTGTTGATCTGGAACTGATCAATAAGATCACCAGGCTTACAATGCAGGGCCTTGATCCCCAATATTACAACCCTGGAAAGACTGTGAACCACGCTCTTTCACAAAATATTAAAGAATCTTATTGCAATGTAGAGAATGGTGCGCGAGGCTACAGGGTAGCCTCTATCGAAAGTGGCATAGTGCACCTCGCACGTCAACTGATCATAGGAAATATGGTACATAAGAATCGACCTACAAAAGTATCAGGATTCATAGTTGACCTCACAGGAAAATGCGCAGAGGGACTACATATGA
Source organism: Picea sitchensis (assembly GCA_010110895.2). Taxonomy (NCBI): domain Eukaryota; kingdom Viridiplantae; phylum Streptophyta; class Pinopsida; order Pinales; family Pinaceae; genus Picea; species Picea sitchensis. The sequence continues at coordinate 28,946 of SNQJ01S0150315.1, forward strand.
ACTAGGCAAAGTACCTGGTAAACCAGCTAGAGATTGACTGTAGAGAATCCCAGGATCAGGGGCATGAATTCCATTTTAGCTGGATTCTAATACTGATCACTTTTGTTGCATGGGAGATACCAAAAGTCGCAACCTTCTCAGACCTCGACCCCTTTGAGCCACTTGCCACGAAGTTTAGTACATTATGGTACTCGACCGACATGAACAAGCAATGGAAATTGAATTATGTTTTCCACACATATTATAACCAATTGAAGGCATCCATAGGGGGTGAACCTCGCATAACCCTGAACACTTTACAAAGGTTCCGACCTCTGATAAAGTTCAGCGCAAACAACCACTTTATATACCTAACTCCATGCAACAATGAGCACTAGGAACAACTTCATTCCTATTATAAGTTGATAGAAGAAGACCTAGAAGAGATCACCAAGGAATGGTCAGTAGACCTCCTTGTTGCAGCAGATCCAGTGGACACTTCAGACATCAACAACCCAGAAGATGCACAAGACACACCTAGGCCCAGTAGGAAAAAGAATACGAAGAAGCCTGAAGAGGTTCAGGATGTAGATAGCAGATCTGTAAGGATGGATTCCATCACACCAGATCAAGGAGGTAATGGTGAATACCTAGAGGAAGTCGAACAGAGATCAAAAGACGAAGTCAAATTTATAAAGAAGAGAAAAGGGTCACCTCCGAATTCTCCCTCCCAGAAGAAATTGAAAGAAACCGTAACTAATATTCATACCACGCTCACTCCGAATGACTTCAGTTTCCTCCTCACAACTATGAATGAAGCCATAGAAGAGATAACAGAAAAGCAGGAAGCAAAGAAGGAGAAAATATATAACAGGATTGAAATTGGGCTCCAAGAAGTGCAGAAGGCACTACAATCTAGCCATGCAATCTCTACTGCGCCTCTACCAGAAGGAAAAATAGAAGTGGGAGAAGAATCAGTTCAACTCCACAATATTGTTGATACAATTGAAGTATGCCTTCGACACGCATAGGAATAAAAAGTGCAGGTTACTCAGGCCTTACAAAAAGCACAAGAGGAACTCATAGAACAACATCGATCCACGCAACAAGAGAAGGATGCTCTCCAAGCAAAATTTGAAGAAGATAGAGAGAAGATCCAAAAGGAGAAAGAGAAACTGCTCATGAAGCAGATCAAGATGGAAGAAGCAGTTAATCGAGCGTTCCACTCCATCGTTGGCTTAGAAAAAAAGAGAGAAGAACCCTTTGAATGTCAAGTAATGAAGCTTGCTGAAGTTATTCAGAAGCTTCAGCAAAGGATCGTGGAATTAGAGCTTCAAACTATACCAAGTACCCTGCAAGAAGTGCGCGACCAGCGAGAATTGAATTCTTAGAGCGCAGTCAATAGGATTAAAACACTTGCTACAGAATGCAAAAATTTAAGTAGAAAAAGCTCTAGATATATGAACAACTATTCGAAGACCCAGATTTGAATAAATTGGAGTCCCAACTCCAAGAAGAAAAGCAGCATGCACATATAGTACAGGCACAGATCAAGCTCTTGTCACCCATTGAGAGGATGAAGAGATCCCAAGAATAGCACACCACCCAACAACTCGTTCTTACCATGCAGAACAGAGTGATGGAAGTCACCCAGAAAATCCAATCGAGCCAGGAGGCAGCCTATCTACTGTTTGAAGAAATTGAATGCCAAGGAACAGTACTAGAACAAGTAGTTGTTACAGTCGAGCAGCAACTGGAAGGACCTATCAGCAAAGCGGTTATTCAAGAATTTGTTGAGCAAGCAATAGCACAGAGACAAGTCGAAGCAGCTCGAGCCAAGATTGAGACCTTTGAGGCAAAGTTACCCAGACCTGAGTGAATTGGGATGAGTCACAGGTGAGTGTTGGGGGCTTGTTGGCCCTTGACGAAGTTTTGAGTAACACTTGGCCATATTTGACCATTTTTGGGACTTCGACAGCCTGTCAAATATGGAGCGCAAGGCGAAGCGGATATCGTGGAAGCTAGACCCCCTTTTTGGGTCCTTTTTGGGTTTTGGGGGATAATGTAATGGGTATGGGATGTCGGCCCATGCAGTTACCCATGTTTAGGCCCCTTTTTGTAATGTATAAGTAGAATTCTAGGCTATGTAAGAAGGGACATTTTTTTTAGGACACTTGAGAAGTTGCTTAGTGCTAAGAGTTGATCTGTGTGATATATTTGCAGAGCTAAGTGCAAGTATTGTAAGTGTTGAGTGCACAAATTGTAAGAAGGTTTTATGCTTAGAGATACTCGGAGAAGGAGGATCTAGCGAGCTACACATATCTCCTATCCTGTGCAGAGTAGGTTTTGAGGCTCTGTGCTTGTAACTGATTGGCCAGTAATAATAGAGAAGAAGAGTTGGTGGACATAGCCCCAGGGTGGGGGTGAACCACGTAAATCTTTTTGTCATGCTTGGTTATGCTACTTACATGTGTTTTCCCTCTCTTGCTAAGTGCTATGACATGTTTAGATAGATTTACTTATGCTTTGTGCTTATTAGATGTGTATAGATGATAGATTTGATGTGTATGAAGTTGCTAAGTGCTTGGTCTACCATATCCATTCTATTGTATGTTGCTAAGTGTTGAATCATCTTAGATCTAAGTATATACTGTGATGCTCTATGTTATCTGCGGAGTGAGATAAGGGTTAATTCTAGGTGAACTATTGATGCTAAGTTCTTTGTTAGGTGTGTAATCACAGATCTGGATCCCAGCTAAGGTTGCAGACACCTGAGTCCTGCAGCCACCCCTGCCTCTACCTCGGGTGAGACTTCATCTGCTTCGCAGGTGTTGCCGAAAGGGCTAGTAGTTAGGGTTTTGTTGGTGTTTTATTGTAGCATTGAACCCTGGGTCTTCCCCTGTGCCAACAAGTTGCATAGTTACATAAAGTTTCATAAAGTTGCATAAGTCACATAGTTGCATAAATTTGCATACATTTGCATAGTTTCATGTTGCATGCATGTCATGTGTGTCTTGAGTTAGTTCACATGCATTATCAAGTCAAGGGTGAGTTGTAATTGAAGTCTCAAGTCAAGTTTCAAGCAAAAGTTAGGTTGAACGTAAAATTCTTATGATCTAGAAACAAACAATCTTCCTAATATTGCAAATGATGTAAATGTATTGATATAGTGTGTTGGCACGTGTAACACTATCCACCATGAAGAAATTCGAATTTCCATGTATAAGAGTCAAGTTGAATGAGTTGTTAAACTCAAGTTGTAAAATTCGAGTTGCATAAAGTTGCATAAGGTTGCATAAGTTGCATAAAGTTGCATAGTTTCACATAGTTGCATAAAGTTGCATAAGTTGCATAGTTGCAAATAGTTGCATAAAGTTGCATAAAGTTGCATAAGTTGCATAGTTACATAAAGTTGCATAAAGTTGCCTAAGTTGCATAGTTTCATGTTGCATGCATGCATGGCATGTGCATGTTGAGTTAGTTTTCATGCATTTCCAAGTCAAGGGCAAGTTGTAACTGAAGTCTCAAGTCAAGTCTCAAGAAAAAGTTAGGCTGAACTTAAACTTCCTATGAGCTAGAAACAAACAATCTTCTTGATATTGCAAACGATGTAAATGTATTGATCTAGTGCGTTGGCACGTGTAACACTATCAACCATGAAGAAATTTGAATTTCCATGTATAAGAGTCAAGTTGAATGAGTTGTTAAACTCAAGTTGTAAAATTCCAGTTGCATAAAGTTGCATAAGTTGCATAGTTGCATAAAGTTTCATTAAGTTGCATAAAGTTTCATAGTTGAATAAAGTTGCATAAAGTTTCATAGTTGAATAAAGTTGCATAAAGTTTCATAAGTTGCATAAAGTTGCATAGATGCATAAAGTTTCATAGTTGCATAAGCTGCATGTTTCATGCATGTCAAGTGCATGTTGAGTAGTTTGCATGCATGTCCAATCAAGGTTGATTTACATGTTAAGTTGGCATACTATGCATTGCCAAGTCACAAGGGCGAGTTGTAATGCTAACTTAAGTCTCAAGGCAAGTTCTAAATTCAAACTAAGTTAAGTTGAAGTGTAAATTAGAGCATGCAAACAATTTTATATTTTCGATCCTTGTCCTTCTCCTCTCCACTTCTTTATAAGCAGAGGTTGACCCTCATTCTAGTCATTGTGTTATGCAATGTGAGAGAGTAGAAGGTCGTGAGTGTTGATGTATCAGTTTAAGAAGGTAGCATAGATATCATAGTAAGAAGGAAGAATATCCATTTGTTAGAAGGTTTCATATCTATCATTTATAGGGAAACATACATCTCTGTTAGGAGGCAGTAAAAGACAGAAATAGTGATGGGTTTTATCAGTAGTAAAAGACAACAACAATGTTGGGTTTTATTAGTAGCAAAAGACAACAATAGTGTTGGTTTATAATAGCAGAATAGGACAACAAAGTCTCTCAGTTTTCTACAAGTCACATAGTCAGGTCAAAGTCATATTGGCATGTATAGGGTTTCCCCAGGGTACATGTGTTGTGAATTTTTCATGTTGGTAAATCTATGGTTACTGTTGTTATGTTTTATGAATTGTACTAAGCTAAGTATTACACAAATTAAATAACATATCAGTAGTTTCAAATCAAGCTCATAAATTAACAGAGACCATGTTGATGTTGCACAAAGGTGATGATGTGGGCCTAAAAGTAACACATGTTAGGTGTGAGACACAAGGTCCATAGAGTCCCTAAATTATGCACAATATGATGGGAAGGGCCCTCATTTTTAAACATCAAAGTCTTGTTTCATACAACATGTGGGATAAATAATTATCCACCAAATTCAATGACCTAAGATTGATTGGGAAAAAATTGATGGTTGTTGTAGTTCTATTTTCTAATGGCCATATATTTGTCTATAGTAGACCAAATTGCACAAAAGAGGGCTTATTGGAAAATATTAAGGCATGGAATCTAATGAAAGGTTATCATGAGGTGAATATATAAATATGGCATGCATTAATGGTAGGGATGACATGCATTGTCACATTTAAAACTCACCCAAGCAGTGAGAAAATTTGGGTAAAATTGTGCATGGTTTGATTTGTTCAAGCATGAACCTAATGCAATGATGATTGATTGTAATAATGTTTCCAACATGGCATAAAAAACTATAAATGACTATAGGGCATGGTAGTAATTTCAATCAAATTCTTGAACATGTGGGAATATCCTAGAAATCATGGGTAAAATTTTATTATCATATCAAATGATGACTTGGAGTATGTGCCTTTCTTTAGGAACAAGAAGTGTGTTTATGCATTGTTGGATCCCAATAATAAAGAAGAGTTTTGACAATGTCAAGTGAACAATGGACTCAAGAAATTTTGTTGTAACTAAGGAGAAATTCAAGGTATTATTGGTTTTGATATTGTCAAATATGATCAATCCATCTATTATCTATTTAAGTAGAAAATGATAGTATCAAAGTATTGGATAATTGAGATTTGATCCTCCATCTACATGTTATGTCACTAGTTTCATAGATGAACTCTTAAACACTTAGTTGTGCCTTCACCGTTATTCTTCTTATTCTTTTTTAGGTCTGATGTATTACATGCCAAAATTATCAATGTCAATGAGGCAAGTGATATCATCATATATAGTAGATTCATATATATCCCCTAGATGTATGAGCATAATATGAGCAAAAGAACTGGCTCTCTTGTCGATTCCTAGATGTTTACTGTAAATGGAGTAAGATAAGCAATTATAATTCTCAGACATTGTTTTCATATCTACAATTCTGATTAATGAAGTTCTTAATTGTCATGTTTAATTGTTTTTTATTATCATTATATGAATATATGTGAAGTTATTTCCAGATATGTTTGAATTCAATCATTCATTATTGATGATATGTTTGGAATATTTGATCTTATGGAGTTTATGGAAAGCACCTTGCCCCATTTGGTTTCTTCACCCATTTGAATTTTTGTCCCTCTTTATAAAGGAAAGACTTTGTAGCCCTATAAATAGACAAAAATCATGATCGATTCAACCAACCTTTATTTTCATTTCAATTTAAATACATAGAGATTAACTACAAATTTATAGGAATCAAGTCTCATTTAATATAAGATATAGGATACCCCACTTGACACAGAGCCCTACCTCAGCAAGGTCTGTTGACCTCCCGGTCTATGGATCATTCTAATTCTCTACTGAGTTGTATTATCTCTTTTGGGCCCCTGCTGGAACCTCCACTAAACAATTCCACAGGTCCTTATGAAACTCCACCCGCATGAACAAGCATTGGGTGCAATATTCCTCGATGCGACCATTGACTGTGACCGCACGCCTATCAAAAGGTATTTCGCAATTTTACGTATCGAGTCTTTTCATGTGAGTCACCCTGACTCTCCCGACCTCTGAAATCCTGGCAGGGGCCTAGAATGTGCTAGCTCCTCCCTTGTCCTCCATCCATATGACCCCTAGATATGACCTAGGGCCAAACCTTTTGAGTGCTTTGTGAATTCCTGTTTCGCGAGGTCGGAAGATTGCTCATCTCCCTCCTTCCGAAATCTAAATCTCTAAACCCTGAGCTTTGTCCACGTTAGATAAATGGTCTAGAATCCCCATGATCTGATCGTCCTGCTTTCCCCTTCACATATTGAGACTTCATGTTTCGCGAAGTTGGAGGACCGCTCACCTCCCTTCTCCCGATATCTGAACTTTCAATATCTCCATAGACAATCAATGGTCCACGCTCTCTCTTTGATCAAATTTTGTGATCCTTTCGCAAGTTCGCACTTCATGAATCCTCACAACTCTACCCTTTGACCTTCCCACTCTGCAAGTCAGTGAAATTTTGATCTCTTGCCACATGTCCTCTTTTGATGGACAGTTCTGA
>SNQJ01S0150316.1:15765-33942 GCA_010110895.2 Picea sitchensis
TTGGGACTTGAAACAAAGCCACATCCTAAACCATATCCATTGGGGTGGATATGTGGTGATAACAATTTGCAAGTAACCAAGCAATGTAAAATCAAGTTTGCAATCACTTCTAATTATGTTGATGAAGTAGAGCTTGATATAGTTCCACTAGACATATGTGGAATTGTACTGGGAAGCCCATACCTTTATGATAGGAAAGCTATATTCTACAGGGAGGAGAATAAATATTTCTTCAAGAAATATGGGAAAGAGTACATTGTTCGTGCTCATCGCATGAAAACTGGCAGGTATTTTGTAGCTACAGGGGAGTTAAAAAGAATGGTAAATGCAAGAAATTTTTTAACACTTATGTCTGTAACAAACATGAAGTTAGTGATGCTAAACATGAGATGATTCCATATGTTTCTAATAGTCATGAAGTGTCACAAGGGGTACAACATGAGGTTCAACTACATAATTTGAGTATTGTTCCTGTTCAAAAGGGGAAGCATATTTTGTCATTTTCATTCGCATACTCAGTATTGTTGATTAGTTTGTTGTTGTTCAGTGGTGTATGGCTGCAAAGTGCAACAAAGAATGTAGATGATTGTGCGATAAATGAAATGATTACTTGGATAAACAATGCTATCTCAGTTTTCATTTTTGTTGTGATTAGTCAGGTGATCATTGTCCCAGTAGAGAGGATGGATGATACAGGACAAAGTGGGGAGGCAGTACCCTCACTTCTTACCTGAGTAAAAGCATACTTTTGGTGGTCCAAAAGCTTCCAAAGTGGGGAGGAATGATCCAGGAGGCTCCCCAGGCTCAGAAAATGCTCAAAAATAGAAGTTCTCATAATTGAATTAAACTAGTGCCATTGTGTCCATCTCATCACGCTGATTCCGGTAGTATATTTACTTTCTCAAACGGGCTTCATATGGGAGAGTTATCGCACTCTGACTGTTTTCTCAAACAGGAAAAAGTCAAAGGTCAACTGTCAAAAAGTCAACGCTGAAGTCAGCATGATAGCATGATAACATCATCACTGGTGATGTGGCAGCTTCTGGAGGTGACATGTGGTAGGCTGACTAGACATACGACAGCTAATGTGGACCAACCTGAGGTGACATGTGTCACCACTGAAAGGGTGACACATGGTACGCTCATACAGGTGGTAGGCACAGTCAGCATGATGACATGGCAGAGGCAGGTGGCAAAAAGTGGCAGACAATGATTGGGCAGGTATGCTGACAGGTCAAACAAGTGGCCCAACCGTCGGTTGACACGTGGCATGTAGTGGTCAAATGGGGTGGTGCCACGTGGCACCCCGTTGTTGGTGGCCAGGTTAAAAGTTTTATGGTGTTGGTGGGTTTCGAATCCCAAACCTCTCCACCAGTTTAAAAGCCTTCACAAAGATCGGATTACCAATGCACCATAAGTATTACTTATTATAACATTGCCATATTATTGTTAATAAAGAGTAATATTTTAATGTATGGGCGGAAGGGGGTTGGGGCTAAGCCCCAGCCCACAGTTGTATGGTGCCATATGTGACCCTGTTTGGGGGGGCGCGCCCGTCCTTTGGGGGCTTAACCTTATCCTAAAGTTAAAAGTGGGTTTTTAACCTTGTTTATGAAATTTTAATTGATTATCACTGATATTTAACCCAGAAAATGTTTTTTTTGAGGATTTTGGGCCATTTGAAGGGGGATTTGATCCCCAAAAGAGGCCATATCTTGAGGGAAGTTGGGATTCCTTATCTGAGCCTCAAAATATATATAAACCAGGCTTTTTGAATCTTGTAGGAGACTTTTTGATGTAGGGTTTTGAAGGGGTAGTTTGTAAATTTTGGCCTTTTCTCATGTCTTGAGAGGCATTTTTTGCCATGTTCTTGAGAGGAGTTTGATGATGCATGCATGAATCTAAGGAGGGAGGTCTTGCAAAGAATATCTGAAGCATGTTATGTAACAACAAAGATCAATTGTAAGAGAACTTTGAGCATTTTAAAGAGTAATAAAGAGGTCGTCCACTTGGAAGCGGGCCTGGAGACGTAGCCAACGATTGGTGAACTTCGTTATCAACCTCTTGTCTCTATTTCTCTTTCTGTTTTGCTATTCTATTCTCTTAATTTTCAGCATGGATATTAATGGCTGATCTCTTTATTCAATGATAAGCATCAAGTAAAAGTCATATTTGATATTGCGCAACAAGATAATAAGTTTTATGTATTTCACATTTTTAACGATCCGATGCATAAAATACATTAAACTAACTTGCAATTTATCAGTAATACCTTCATTTTTGGATCACTCAGCAACATATCAGACCCATGCAATCCAATCCATACAAATTGTTTAACTATTGTCACTAAGTAGGGGGTGAGCAAAGGTCCTAGGATATGCGAGGGGTTTGTATTGAGCGAAAAATGATAAAATGAGGGGGGAAAGAAACATGATTATTGCTCAAAGACAATCAACAATCAACTCTAATGTAAATCAAAGAAACATCACTGTCATCCAACCAAGAAACTGTGACTTCAAACTGCTTCAATATAGAATTCTTCTTGATGGTAATTAAATTTTAGAACAGGGAGTGAAAAATGAATGTGGGAAGGCGAAGGGGTTGTAATTAGCGAAAAGATAAATAATGGTCGGGAATGAGAATAGGTATTGTTCATAAAATTAATTAATTTATCCATAGAATCATTCCATATCAATGTAAAAAGATCCAACACCAGCCAAAATGATCACTGTGTCAAAAGAACAACTACTATGTGAAATTAAAACAATTATGCGCATTAACTTGCTCATTGTTCGCAATCAATCTGTAAAACAACATCATCAAAACAAGATAGTATGCATCCCACAACAACCTGTAGAAGAATTGTGTTCTTCTCATTTATCTATTTCATATTTTAAAACAATTCCCAAATGAATAAACAATCCCTTAATTCCACTTAGTTCAGTATAAAAAATCATCCGCTTTCTATCAACACATACACATAAAGCACGCCCGATTTAACTCCTCAATTCCATCTACAATTGCAATGAGATCATACTGCCACGACATCCTTGCCTATCACTGATAAAATGTATGATATTCATTAAGCATACATAGTGGACAATCAAACAAAACGATCCATATTTAAAATGCAAAGATCCTAACTTGCCACTTAAACACACAGACAACAATCAACATTTAAACTCACACTGTGCTCAGAATAAACATACCATTTGACAAAACACAAAGTATCAATGTGACTGTAAGGGTTCAACCACTCTGAATTTAAACATCCATAATATTGGGCTATCAATCAATATAATGAGGTAACAACAGTATGCCCGATCTCCTAACAAAATTTGATCGAATTGCAACAAAACCATATTTAAAAACCTGTGACCCTCTCTGATGGCACAATCAAATAACCATAACATATACAATGGTTGGAAATGCCATAATCATCACGATTGCAATAACCATTTGGCCATTAAAAACACATAGTCACAGTAGTCATTGACTCATGTTGTAGGAACACCACACATACCCACGCATCAAGCGCAAAGCATCACTGTGCATTAATCAATCGTAAACTAATGTTGAATTAACATTTCAATAATCTCAATGCAAAAGACAATGACTATGTATCAACCCCATTCTTCAATCAACCAATTTCAATGCTGAGCTTATCAATTAGACTGTCATAATAACCAATGCAGTGACTAATTACTAAAACCAACACCAATGTCAACATAATCAATCAAGTCGATCAAGGAACTGAACATTGTTGACAATACCCAACAACTCAAAACAATCAACAGTATACCCGATAGGTCATTACGGTTTCACTTATCAAAACCTGGGCTTGAGAAAATAAGGGTTTGCTCTGTAGACCAACATAGGGAGACTGGAGTCGACTCCCATCATCGTGTGAGAACCTTCGAGACCAATGGTGCACACACACAGGGTATACCACAATGATTTCGCAGATAGGGTGACAATTCCAGTGATAGGAGAGACTAAACAGAGGAGTAAGGATTCATTTTGGCCTTGTAACAATATTGGGAACACGCAGAGTATAACCCTCGTGCCCCCCCCAATCAACCAACTAACAACACTGAGATGGAACCGAGCCGAGAAGAAGCAATCTAACCCATTTCACAATCATCAGTAGCATGAACAACCCATACCCAAATGAAACAATGCGCAGTGACACAAGGTATTTCAAAACTGGTAAACCCCATAACAACAAAAGACTGGATGTGGAGATACGAATGCGTGGAGACAAACAACCACTATAGGCCAAATGAAACCCTCCAACTAAAATTAGCAAGGATGACAGAGAGCCTTTATGGATGCTAACACTCAAAATGACCAATAACACTATGACTTCAACCATTATTGCAATGAAACCCATCAACGATTCATTCCAGAAAAAATCCCAAATTTACACAATTGTCATACTTAAGGAAAGCATAGACCCATACATCCTGAGCCAAAAAATATTTCATAACGAGAGAATATTCATGGATGGCGAAAAGGCATACCTGTAACCAAAAACACCTTAAACGCGAGCTTGGCTGAGCGATTCTTTCCCTGCTTGAAAGTCGGAGTCTAACCACAACAAAACATCGTTTGAACAATAGCCCGACTAGGGTGGCGGCTAGTGGAAGGAGAAGGAGTGACATGCAGTAAATGCATGTCTCCTCCATGCTCAAACTCATTCAATTCCTTGGTATGCGCCAACCCACTAATCCATTAATTCATCCAATTGAACCATGCATCGAAACCAACCTCCCTTAATTGCCAAGAGCACCACCCACACCACATATTACCATTTCCAACTATAGAGTAATGCATATCAACTATGTTTCCATATAATTCAATAAATCACATAGCTATTATTTGTTAGCTAGGATTTACAACAATCTTTTTAATGCATATAGTGTAGCATGTTAGTATAGAATAGTTTCTTCCTTTTTCATTTTTGTTTATATTGCTTTATCTCCTTTCAATTTCCCTTTATTTGTTGTTACTAACATGTATCTTTTGTAGGTGTCACAAGTAACAAATCCAGGGCTAAATAGAAAAGGTAACAACATATATCATAAGCCATCATGTCATTCAAGTCTAGAGCAAGAGAACAAACATGTATTATCCCTCATCCATCTGTCGTGAATAGAACCAACATTGATCATAAATCATTCTAAAACCTTTAAGCAATGTCGAACAACGGTAAGAACATAAAAAAAAGTGCCAGGTCTAATCCTCCAACCTACAAGGGGGTCCCACCTACTAGTATTATATATAGTATCAGCTTAAAATTAATAGGCTTTAGCAATACTTTGCGGGTGAAATCCTCATTGTGATTTTAATCGTCAACATGCTTCACAACCGAAAGTCTTCATAAATGAATAGTTTACATTTTTACATGTACATGCCTCCTCTGGAATGCCACCATCTAAAGAACTTGAAGGTCCTATGTTTATTATGTAAACAATGATATCTACAACATCTGCCCATTACTATAAGGGCAACCTAGCATGCAATTTTATACTCCTTACACGTTCCATGATTATCCTGTTCATCCTTTTTGACACACCATTTTCTTGTGGTGTTCCTGCAACTATTTTTTCTCTACGAATCCCATGGCATGAACAATAATTATCAAAATCCTTGTTGCATTATTCACCTCCATTGTATGATATGAGACAATTCAACTTATTTCCTGTCTCATTCTCAACCAAATCTTTCCATTTCTTAAAAGTATAAAAAACATTAGATTTTTGTCGAATGCAACAAAACCAAGTTTTTCTAGTTGCATCATCAATAAAAGTAACATAATAATGAGATCCACCAAGATATGATACGTGATTTGGTCCCCATACATCTGTATGAACAAGCTCCAACTTTTCACTCTTATTTTCTTTTCCGACTTTGAGAAATTTTGACTCTCTTCTATTTTCCATAAACGAAGTGCTCACAAAAATCCAAATCAACGTGTTTAAGATCTGGCAACAAATTAATTTTATGAAGTATATGCATCCCATTCTTAGTCATGTGTCCAAGTCTATGATGCCACAATGTTGTATTCACTCCTGTAGAAGCTAAGGAGATAGAAGAGTCAACATTAACAATACATAAATACAATGTACCTACCTTCTCTCCTTTTTCCATTACTAGTGATCCTTTAGTGACCTTACATGACTTATCTGTAAACCCAGATATACATACTTCACTTTCCAATTTCCCTGTTGAAATTAGATTCTTCTCAAATCTGGTATATGTCTCACCTCTTTCAGTAACCATTGGTTTCCATTCTTTTTTTTATTTTTACCTTACCCATTCCAATAATTTGACAAGGTTCATCATCACTCGAATAAACCTGTCCAAAATCACCTCGAACATAATATTGAAAATATTTCATATGGGTTGTGGCATGAAATGAATCCCCTGAATCTACTACCCATGACTCAGTAGTATTATCTAAAGAAAGAATCAAAGCATCTTATAACACATCACCTGTTACAATTGCTTCCTGATTTTTCTCATGTTGTCCATCTCTTTGTTTCTTTGGAGCACTCCAGTCTTTCTTTAGATGTCCTTTCTTCCCACAATTCTTGCACTCTATCTTTACTAGTATGGATTTGTACATGCCCCGAGAATTCCCACAGTTCCCTGGACTCTTTCCTCTTTCCTTTTGTCTTCCCCTATTCTCCATGGTCAACACATTACCTGATGTATCACCCTTGTTTTTCAATTACATTTCCTCGCTAAGGATAACACTAATAACATCATCAAATTTCAAAGTGTTTGAACCAGAGACAAAGTTACTTCCAACCATGACCAAGTCGTTCCAACTTTCTGGCAATGAGCACAATATTAGAAGAGCCCTAACCTCATCATCAAACTTCACTTTTACAGAACTTAGTTGATTAGTAACCATATTAAATTTATTTAAATGATCTACAACAGACCCACCTTTTGACATCTTCATATTAAATAATCGGTTCATTAGAAATACCTTGTTAGAGGCTTAGGGTTTTTCATGTAGTCTATCCGATGCCTTCATCAGATCCTCTATAGTTTTTTCTTTCAAAATATTGAAAGCCACTAACGTTTCCAAGCATAGTCGTATCGTTCCTAGTGCCTTTCTATCAAGAACCTCCCATTCTTCGTACTTCATGGTCATCGACTTGTTTGTTATTCCGCCCAATGGTAGGAATAGATCCTTCTCATATAAATAATCTTCCATTTTCATCTTCCATAACTGTTTGTTTTGGCCATTAAATTTCTCGACCCTAAACTTTCCATCTTTTGCCATTGCTCCCACTCGAACCAGGAACCATCTTTTCCTACGAGTTATCTTTGGCTTCGATACCAATTGTTATAAAAAACATGATATTAGAGAAATAAAGTAAGACAAATGCAGAAATAAAACATATAAGATACACAATATAATAGAGACATATATATACGTGGTTCACCCAATGTGGGCTACATCCACCAGAAAAATTGTCAGGTCCTTCCTTTTTGTTATCCAACAAATGAAGGATTACAACCTACAACACATATCCTATAACTTCCTCTTATTTCTCTCACCATATTCTATCTTAGAAACAAAACAATCACACACTTCTTCAACCACAATTTACAATCCCCTCGTACATAAAAGAGGGTTTCCATCTAGGGAAAAAATCCCTAACATAACTTCTAATGTCAAATCTGTGACCTTATAATTAATAGTTAGAGCATAATATCGTCAGATTGACTACAAAATTACAATATTTCGCCCCCCTCAAGGTGTGTATCCTACAGTTTCTTTGACATGCATATGAATTAGGAAGATAATCACACTCCACAACCAACAATTAGAGCATAATACCTAATACATAGATATGATAAAACAACAATTATATTAATTTCTACATATCTTTCTTGATAATCCCACCCATGCATGAAAAATGTTTCTCCAAGCCAAGGTTGCAAATGTTGCAAAGGATACATTGTTATGTACCCAACCACAACATAGATAGTATCTTTGTAATAAATTCATATGTATATAAATGCCTCTTTTTATGATAAAGGTCTATACACGTGACATAATCTTGGGGTTAGGGTTTATGCATCTTATTGTTAGAAGGGGTTTCCCCCTTATCATATGCATCTTATTATCTTTTATAAATATAAAAACCAACTTCAAGTTGTTATTCATGGATATATATTCCTTCAGATATTCAGATTAACAAGTGTTATCCAACCCTTAGGTGTGCAAGTGCCTCCACTATTACAATTTATATTATGTTATTTCCAGTCTATGCAAGTGCATCCTCATTTGGTGTTTAGGGATGAAACATAAATCTCATGAATCTTGGCTTGTAATAAATTCATATGTATACAAAGGCCTCTTTTATATGATAATAGTCTATACATGTGACATAATCTTAGGGTTAGGGTTTATGCATCTTATTGTTATGAGAGTTCTCCCCCTATCATATGCATTGCATCATCATTTATAAATATAACAACCAACTTCAAGTTGTTATTCATGAATATGTCTTCCTCTATTTATTCAAATTAGAAGGTGCTATCCAACCCTTAGGTGTGCAAGTGCCCCTTCTAGTACAATTTATATTATGTTATTTCTAGTTTGTGCAAGTGCAATCCCATTTGGTGTTTAGGGATGAAACATAAATCTCATGGATCTTGGCTTAATATAAGGCACATGAATACAAATATTTGGGGGCATTTTGAAAATATTTGGCATGACAACAATTTTCATACAAATGTTAATGTTGCTAGAAAGAATCAAGAATAAAGTGAGAAAGAATTAGTGAGGTAGATAAGATGCATAACATAGATAAATCGAGGACGATAAATCCAAAGAACAGAGAAGTGGAGATTTGATGATGTAGAAAACTAAATATCCATAGTCATAATTCTCACAATTGTAATCACAGTTTTAGGTTTTGTTTCATTGACAATGTCCATTTTAAGTAGGTTCATATCTAAACCTAATCAAGAACATACATGTTTGAAATCTTGACTTTGCTTGAAATAAAAAAAATTCCCAAACAAAATGATCAAGACATTTTTGTGTGAAGAAAAGAAAATTACTCATTATGGCATAACATGAGAGTTGATCACATTAACTATGGATAATAGATGGCATGCCAATTGTTAGATTAATGAGTAGTGACAATGATCATAACACATTATTTTAAGTGGGGATTCAAGAAGGCAACATGTACAAATTTTCATTAAGTGACACTTAAAATGGAAGATGTGCCAATATAGTTAAAGGATTATGTGGATGTTGACTATGTGATGGATTTAATGTTGTAACATGGTACATTATACCAATGAATAGTTGAGAGCCAATGTGAATCAAGGTGATTTTAGTCTTTTAGATGTCAAATGCAAGTAGTGGGTGTTGAATCCTAAATATTCATCACGATTCACATCCATCCACATTTGGTATTGAAAGTATAATGACCAATGAATATATATGATGTAGGTGTCACAACATTGATGATTTGTTGAAAATTTCATTCAATCTTCCTCCTTGGACCCTATCATTCAAAAATGTCTCATCCCTCATAACCCTTGAATCCCCAGGATCCATAGGAAATCCAAAATTCATAAAAATACACCCTTAGACATATAGTTATCACTATAGGATCTCCCACCCATGCCCTTTCTCGGTTTTTGGTTGATGGACTTCAATCTTTCATTGGCATAACTTCCTCCTTTATTAAACATTCTTTAGATTTTATCCAAAAAACTAAGCATCTTCACTTCGAAGAACATGGCATATGGTTAGTTTTGATGTTTTCTCTTTATTCACCAAAATTCATTTTCTGGAAGCCCTAAAACTTATCACTAATATGGTTGACCTGAAGACTCTTAAGCTCATAAAAATATCTCACCTCTAATTTATTATCCTTAAAAGTGACTTGCTATGAATAAGTTGAAGGAACAATAATGGGTTCCTCCTTATCCCTAGTGGTCGCTAATATTTTTATGGAACATTTCAAGACCTTATCCTTAAACATCTTTCATCTTAAACACAAATGTTGGTTTCAATTTGTAGATTATAAATTCATCATTTAGCCGCATGGCCATACCTCTTTATTATCTTTCTTTAATCATATTAACACAATTTCCCCCCACATTCAATTCACTATGGAAATGAAAAAGGATAATTATCTTCCCTTCATTGATGTCCTCATCTCCTGTCTTTCAGATGGCTCCCTCACCAAGTGTATAGAAAAAAGATACATCTGGGATGGAATACCTCGATGCCCATTCTCACCATCATCTAGCTCAAAAATTTGTAGCCTTGAAAACCTTGGTCACTCGGGCCGTTCAAATATCTACCTCTAAATTACTTGATAAAGAAAAAGCACACATGACTAAGGCCCTTTTAGCTTATGGGTGCTTATCTCCTAAATCAACAAATCTTTTCGCTCAACACCAAATCTAAAAATACTCACTCTCCTTCCTTTCCCCTTACTCACATTTCTCTTCCATACATTCAGGGTGCCACCGATCATATCTCTAGAATCTTGGCTAAAAATAATATCAAAACTTTTTTCAAACCCTATAAAACCCTAATGGTCTGGATTATTTTAGGCGCAGTAGAGGCGGAGATATAATAAAGAAATGCGAGAGATATTGAAGATATTCAATATAATAGAAATGTATTAAGATATGCAACCATAAACACATATATCTGATGTACGATTTCTATTAATCAAAATGTCTGAGGGCATAAAAAATCTGAGAGTGAAAGGAGCTAAGCTAGAATGGTGACGACTTATCTCTGAGAAGAGATGTGGCAAACTACTCGCATTAGCAAGAAGATGGTTAGAATGAGACTCTGAAGAAGGCCTTTTTACAATAAGCAGAATGCCAAAAGTCCTAGACATCCAAAAACCCTAACCCTAGGAGATGAAGCCAAAGTCATGGGCGTTGGAGTAAGTTGGTGCATCAACTTCTAGGGGTCATAAATTTTTCATACAAACTATGTTTTAGGCACACAATAGCTAGTTGGAAATGTATCGTGAAGGAGATTCATTTTGAGGGCTCAATTATGCCTGAATATCATTGAGAACCTCGATCTTGAAAATCCTTCATTTGCGTTACAAAATGGCCCCGGAAGTTAAAACACGCTAAAAATAGTAAACTGTGCAAATGGCTGACTGACTTTGAGCCATTTTGGAAAAATTGGGTGGCCCCAGATATCCCACCTAGATTAATCCTCAGTAACAGGAATGATAGTCTCCGTGCGTTGAGTTCTAAAGGAGGAAAAGCATTTGTTGAATCTGCATCTTGGTGAGTTGCTTGTCTTCTAGCTGGAGAAATCCATATTTGCCTTGGATTTCGTAAAATGTCAGAACTGTGGTGGAGTTTGGTGTACAACTTGATCACGGCTGTTTTAGATGACTATGTGAAGGAATCTTTGATGGCACTGGCACGCAACCTTTAATAGACCACCTTGTTGGATAGAAGGTGCTTTGTGACATGGTAGGCTGCGGTATCCTTTGTTCACCCAACTGAGCAGTTGTGGAGAAAGATGAATTTTTTACGGTATGAGATACACCTTGTGACACTTTTTAGATTGAGGCGGTGGTTGGAACTACCTACGGTATCCTATAGAGAGATGACCCCCCAGGTAATAATGACACTACGGGTCGAGACTCATAGATAACATGGTGTTTCCACATATATGGTTGGTTAAAGAGAACATCACAGACATCCGATGGGAAACATCACATAATACCTCATCCTTGAAGAGTTAGATGCCATATGACAATCGACAACTGTTGTGGCACCACGAAGATCGTCCTTGGCGAAACTTTAGATGCTATATATGGTTGGGTGTGGTGTTGTCGACAATCCCAATTGTTTAACCGGAAGGCCTCTGAGATGAGGTTCTTGTAGCTTCCGCTATCAACAATAAAATCTTGGCCAGGGTCCCCTTCACCCACATCACGGCGAATGAAAAGGTGCTCCCCTCTTACGGATCTATTGGTTCTTGGTTGGTTATTTAGCGATTGTGACAATAGCGGTGGGGTCTGCGTCGATGATCTATCTTTACCAATATTTTCAAGTCGGATGCGAATCGAGTTAAATCCTTGTCTTTGTTGATCACCGACCCACCAATGACTATTTTGGCGACATTAAATTCGGTGTTATGCCGGGGGCTTTTGTGGAAATCGTACCATTTCGGTTTCATCTTTGTCTTCAGTGACCCTTCTTTTCTTGTGGCTTGAATTGGTTTTCAGGAAATTTGTTTGTTAGGGCTATCTTTGTCATACTTTAGTTATTTGTGGATTTGTAGACCCGAACTCCCGTTTGTTGGTGCTTAAATTTCTGCTTAAATTTTAACGACATATTGATAGAAGCGTAGAGTGATGAGATGTCCAAAATCCATTTGGTTGGATGTATCGTGTAAGGAAGCCCCATGGTATTTTGAGAATAAATGTGGTTGGTCTTTGATACTACCTAACTTGATGGCATAAGGTATGGAAAGGTATTGGTGAACTCGAACTGCTTGGCCCCTCTCTTGCGGTGTGGTCCATCATGTATTGTTCCTCATAGTTGCCAGCAGGTGGTATTGTTCCTTTCTGCATCCACAAAAAATCCCAAGTGGGCTCCGACCCATATATTCGAATCCCTCGTGGAACTCGCTCCCGTGAAGTTTCCCCACCAATATTTACGACGCGGGGAGAGCCTTAAGGAGTGCTAAGGTGATCTTTTGTTTGTCGGAAAGGTATGAGCAGATAAATAACCTTCTATGAGATTTAACCATTTATCTAGGGCATCGCATCTATTTGACCTTCAAATACGGGAATATCAAAATTAACACGTACCTTGAAGGCGAGGTGCCTCCAAGTGGTCTCTTGATGAAGATCGCTGATTCTGTCGTGACGTTGAAGAATATTAAGGAAAAATTCTCGATCATTTCATCCCTATGTTGCTTGAGCAAGCTCTCACTCTATAGAGGGATGAAATGATGGATTGTCTGCTTTGTCGTTTTTTCTTTCTTCCGCCATTGAGGGTTTCTTGGGTGTCGCGAGAGAGATTGTCCTCAAGAGAGACAACCGAGACCCAACTTTACTATACTCGAACCTAAATTGAGGGGACATGCTTGAAAAATGATGAGAAGCGACTTTGCTCACGATACCACTTGTCTGGATTATTTGACGCGAAAGTAAAGGCGGAGAATATAATAAAGAAATGCAGAGATATTGCGGATATTCAATAATATAGCGAAATGTATCAGAATGCAACCATAAGCAGAGATATCTGGTATTACCGCGATTTCTATTAATCAAAGAAATGTCTAGAGACTGTAAAAATACAGTGAAAGGAGCCGCTAGAATGAGTAACTTATCTCTGAGAAGAGATATGGCTGACTACCGCATTCACAAGAAGATGGTTACAATGAGGCTCAGAGGCCCACTGCAATAAATGGGAGTAAAGTCCTAGGCGTCATAAACCTAACCATAGTAGATGAAGCATCAAAAGTCATGGGCCCGTTTGGGTAAGTTGGTACAACAACTTCCGGGAATTAAATAACTTTACATCACGATCTCAAGTTTAGAGTGGAATGGCTTCGTTGGAAGGGGTATGGAAGTCGATGATGAGATTCATTTTGGGGGCTCAAATTATGCCTTTGACTATCATTGAGAACATCAATCTCA
Source organism: Picea sitchensis (assembly GCA_010110895.2). Lineage (NCBI taxonomy): Eukaryota > Viridiplantae > Streptophyta > Pinopsida > Pinales > Pinaceae > Picea > Picea sitchensis. The sequence goes on from SNQJ01S0150316.1 coordinate 29,454, forward strand.
AAAACCTTCATTTGGGCCCTCAAAAGTAGCCTAGAGGATTAAAAATACTAAAAATGGTAAATTGCCAAAATGGCTGACATTTTGAGTCATTTGGAAAAGAATTGGCTTAATATCCACCTGGATCACTTAAGAATCTATTAAAATTTGTTAAGGATAGATCTAACCCCATGCTTGTCTCAGGAGTCTATCGGATTCCTTGCTCATGTGGCAAATCATGCATAGGCCAAAATGGAATATCCTTCAAAGCTCACCTCAAAGAACACATAACTATCACAACCCACAATTGGATCGTTAAGTACGCTATTGTTTAACTTTCCTTCAAATATAAACATATATAATAACACAAACCTGAATTTTTGATACTCGGCACCTACTACTCATCGTATCATTAGTGAAATTGAAAAACTTTTAATAGCTCCAATCTTCAAGATGGATGCAAACTCCGCCAATCATGTAAACCTATTATAAATCGCCTCGATCATTAATCATTTTTGTTCATAATCATTGTCTCATATTAAATTTATTATTTTAATCAAATTTCTTTCTCTATCCCTGATCGTCAACCCAGACTTCTTGAGCATGTTTCCACCTTTCCCTCCTCTTATATTTATTGACTTTCTTTTATAATAATTCACTTTATTTATTATTAGTCAACTCTAATTTTGTATTTTTAGGGTTTTAAATTCTACGCTATAATTTCATTGCTCTATTGTTTTAATTTCTTATGACATTTTCAATATTTTTCCTTGTCTTTAATCCCTATTTTTCCATTTTAATTATTATTAGACTTATCCTCTCTGTAAAATCCTTGGCTTCAGTGTTGATATGGCTTCGATAGTGTCCATAGGTTTTGAATTCTTGGCACATCTCTTCTTGCTTGTGTCTTGTGAGTTTTACTAGATTTTCAAATTTGTTATGACCCATCCTTCTATTCATAGCAAATTTCGTCTACTCATCTCCATATAACATTTTTCTCCTTTGACTTCATTGAGAATGTGTACATTTCTTGGGGTTATGTTTTCATTTTGCACTAATTTTTCAGACCCTGTTTTTCTTATCTCACATCCTTTAGAGTGAAATTTGAGGTTGTAACCTTGATCACAGATTTGGATGACACTTAAAATATTGTGATTTAACCCTTCAAATATACTAGACATTTTGTGTTTTAGTCTTTCCATTATCAAAGGCTAACGATATCTTTCCAACTATCGCTAGCGAGGCTTATTTAAAGATAGCGTTGCTTCCTTTTCTTCCTTTAGGTTGAGAATTTTTTTTGATCCTATTATGTGTTTTAACATCCACTATCGATGTACCATTGGTTTCCTTTGTCTTGAGCATACGTTACCCAAGTTCACATTCTTCCTTCTTTGACGATTCTTCTTGCTTTCTTTTCCACAACCTAGTATATTCTTCTCTAATATTATTGGTAAGAACATATTGTTCCCTATTTAGTTTAGAAGATTTATTATGTTGCTTTATACAGTCACATGCTATTTGTCCATAGTTATTGCACTTATAACATTCATTATTGTAATCAAGTAAAGGAGAAAATGAATTGTAGTTTCTATCAACAAACCATGAGAACTTCTGGTTTTATTGCTCATAATCATCCTTTGAGGTTTTAAAAGAACCTATATTTCTATCTCTCACATGAGTCACTTCTTGAAAGATAAAATCTACAATCTGACCTTTATGATAAAATTATTGCAAGAAAAAGAATAGCCAAGAAAAAGATTTTGGTACCAGGTTGTGTGAGCAGGTCTTCTTGGTGGAACTACTCTTTTGAACTCATTCTTGCGAGAAGAATCAGATTTATGTGGGTCATCATTTCCTTTGTTGTTGTTTCTTTCATTATTGATTCTTCCTTTGAGAATATTGGCATATATTTTAGGATTTTTTTCATTTTCCTTTAAATTGGCTTTGTGACCTTGGTTGCATCTCTAGCAGAGGACCTTTTCTTTCATCATATCCAAGACTTGTCTTGATGAATGGTGACCTTTGGTAATTGAAAATATTATCTAATATTTTCAGTACGCTTTCCAAACTTCAAGATTCTATTCAATTGGTACACTTTCCAAACTTCAAGATTCTATTCAATTGATCAATTGTTTTTTCAAGTTCCTTTGTTAAGGAAACAATTTCAAACTCTAGCTTCTCGCAATCTTCTTCATTTTCTTTCAGTTAGTTTCTCACCACTTCTTCTATCGTTTTTTCCTCTTCTAGTTGAGTCTTCAGGATGATCATCGATTTTTTGTTTCATCAAGATTGTGATCCTTCTTTTCATATTTCTACAATTTCTCTTTCTTCTTTTTATTCTTTCCCCCGAGTCTGTCTATTTCTTCGAAGGCACTAACAAGTTAATCTTCAAGTTTCACTTCCCCATCAATGTATTCTTCTTCTTAATCTTATTTTTCTTTTCGATTGTCTTCATTTTCTTTATCAATAGAATTTGTATCCATGGTTATGAAGAGGAATTCTATTTTTTCAATATGAGAAACATATCCATCACTTTCTTCAGATGAGCTACTTTTCTCTCTAGAGTAGAAACTATTCTTCTTAGTATATTTTCCTCTTTTGTGGCCATAAGGTTTTCTTTTATTGTTATGTTCTTCTTTATCGTTACTATTCTCATCATCATTGTATCCCTTTTTTTCATATGGACATTTAGCAACAAAATGTCCTACTCTACCACAATTAAAACATTTGAAGGGTAGCTTACCTTTCTATTTTCCAAATCCTCTTTTTAGCTTTCTCACAAATTGTTCTTTTTCTATATCATATTCATGGTTGAAACAATCACATAATTTGTGTTCTTTTGTCTTCTTTGATGCTTTGAAAGTTGCTTCCTTCCATGTTGTTTTTTCTTTCTCTGTCCTCATCTCATATGTAGTGAGAATCCCATGCAACTCATCCATCATTAGTTTCTCCACATCCTTCATTTTTTCAATGGTAGAGACATTGGCATAAAATCTTAAGGGGAGAAACCTTAACACCTTTTGCACAATCATTGGTTATTCAACCTTCTCACCAATTCCTCTGATGGTGTTGAAAATTTCATCCACTTGAAGGAAATAGGATGCAACATTTCTTCATCTTTCATTTTCAAACTCTCAAACTGTCTTCTATGAGTTTGGAGCTTTGCCTTCTTCACCTCATCATATCCTTCATAGATGGTTTGAATTTTGTCCTAAATACATTTTGTCGATTCACAATACATCACCTTGAAAAAATTCAATTCTGATAGACCAAAGATAACATTCATGGCTTTTGCATTATGTTCACTAGCCTTCTTCCTAACATTATTTGTTGGTGAAGTTTTGGGGGTTGTATACCCATTCATGAATGATTTCCAAATATCGAACCCAAGATCGATTAGATACGTTTGCACCCTTATACTCTAGAATGCATAGTTTGTTTCATCAAACAATGGAGCCCTATTTGTGGAGAAACATTCTTGACTTGACATGTGTGCTCTCGAGATATACCTTCCAGTGGTTACATTTTTTTATGAAGGAAGATACTCTGATACCGATTGTTGAACTTATGTTTATACTAAGAGGGAGGGTGAATCAATATCAGATACCTTTGAATTTATTTAACCATTTATCAATCATTCATTGGCACATATAAACTCAAATCACAATGCACATAATTTAACATGGAAACCCTTGTAAGAGAAAACCACAAAAAATTATCTTTATGAATGTTTGTAGGAACCAACCTACTAGAGCACCAATTTCCTTATATGAGCACCAACTCAACAAGATATTGTGTAGGCACCAACCTATTGGAGACACCAATCTCCTCAGCTGAGCACCAACTCAACAAGACATGTATAAGAACCAATCTAATATATTCATACACAAAGTACTTCTGACTTAACCTGCATGCTTCATACTTCATGTATTTCATAGCATCATCATACTCTTAACTTTCATGCTCCAACACCTCTCTTTGCTTCGTACCTCAAACATAGATTCAAACCCTAGTCAGATTTAGCCTTCATTCCCTTGTGAAACTCGTAACATCATTCCCAGAATATAATCCCAGATTACATCATCAAAACCACAAAACAACTCACTTTGCAACATCATAGACCTTAGTCCTTCATAGCACACCCTCAAAACTCCAATAAAACTCCTATTTCACACCTTTATACCCAAAGAATACTCTCCATCTTCTCTTGCACAACTCATATCTCTCTTGTGCACCTCATACTTGATCTTCTTGCTTGGATGCTCTTTAAATGCACACATATATCCTATATTTATAGTGTTTATGTGTTCACTTTTAGGGTCGACCTGTAAAAACTAGCTAGGCCGACTTGAACTTTCTAGCCGGATTGTCTAACAAAAAAATTATTATCTCCACATTCCTAAGGAGTTATAGGGAGTGTCATATACCGTTGGAAATGTATCCGAATAAGATTTCCAACCACATATCCTATGCTCCCATTTGAGCTAGGTATTTAGAGTAAAAATTCCTTCAA
>SNQJ01S0150318.1:23270-34408 GCA_010110895.2 Picea sitchensis
GTAAGCTCTTTTTTACACGCAAAGTGAATGGATGCATTCATTAAATTTTATTCTAAGTTTTTCTTTAAAAATATATAAGACACTTTCTCTCGTCCAATCAACATTCGAAGACTTTCAATCAATGTTTTTTCCCTCTGATTTTTCCTTATTCGTAGTCTAAACGTTCTATGTTTTTTTGGGGACCATATTTTCTGTTTAATTTTTCCCGAAATTCAGGGAGAAATTGTTGCATATGTATATTTAGGTAGGGGATGGCTAAGTTTGTATAATCCAAATTCCCCAAGGGTTTTTCAACATTATGAATCCATTTATGCATTCAAAAATGCAATTTAGACAATAGAAACTTGCGATTTTTTTCGAGATTTATGTTGTTGGATTTCGACGAAAATAGGCAAACATAGAACGTTCAAACAACACCTTTGACCTCATATTGAGGTGAGATGAAAACATTGGGTTTAAAAGTTAGGAAATGATTCATGTATTTATATGTGGATTAATTCTAGACTTGCATGTTAACATTAGTTCATGACATCAAATGTCTACTCTTTAATTTTCTTTCTTTAATATTTAGTTCAAGGATGTTAATCACCAAAGTGTTAACCCTATATGGATGATAATTTTCTAGTGTTTGAAGTCCACTTTGTCTAAACAAGTTTATATTTACTTCAAACCTGGATCGTCGTGTAGCTCGTACTCCTTACCTACTTGTGCTTTTAGTGAAAGACCCTCCTGCATCGTACTCCTTACTTACCTTTTCTTTCCGAGAGACCCTCCTGCATCTTTAGAGTGATTTTGTCCCTCAATCAGTGTCATGTCCCATAAAATATATTGGGGTTTTCATTCAGCCTCCCGAGTCAACCTACTTGGTGGCTTTGCTTGCTCGAAAAATGATAAATCCTTATTAAAGGCCGCAACAATGATTAAGATGCTAAATCATTACTAGAGGCACCAAGAATGATCAAAATCTTCAGGTTGTAATTGCTCGGGCATCACAACAACTTATTTCACTTGCTGTCTCTTCATCACAACTTTGACACAAAATTTGATAGATCAACAAAAGTACAATGGAAGGTTGTGTGTGGACTACCATACCTATTCAAGAAGTTATGTATCCCACCAGAGAATGGCCTAAGCTATTGTCTCCCTGAGCTCTCGTCTTGATCTCCTTTTTTTTGTTTTTATTAGTGTAATTGTTTGAGGAAGCACACATAGTTAGTGTGGCTCTTTGAGGAAGCACGCAAACTATTGTGCGAGTTAGCTATGCTACAACTATTTCTATGGAAGAATAGTGAGAAGTGGGATATCTATAGCTATTTCTATTTCTATTGTAAGTATTGATTATTTTTCATGGTTAATCACATGCATACTTTGTTTTTCATGTATTTTACAATGCGAAGATGATTCTAGATAGTAGCAGTAATGACTAACCATTTTTTTTCTTTCGATCCAACTTGATCCTGTTGTGAGCCTTCTATTTCTCTCCGTGGTTGAGTGCTTTGTTGGTAAATCCAGCCAAAGCAAGATGCCAATTTGATTTTGGCTTCATTGTTTAGTCATAATTTTCATATTCTATGCAATTGTTATCTTATAACATGGAATAATGAGTTTGCAGATGCAGAGAAACATGATCTTCTTCTATTAACCATGATCAAAGCATTCAAAGTATTCTGTCAAGATGTGGATTCTATAGATAAAACAAGAAAAAAAAATGTTGTTCATTCATGGATCGACAATGCATTTACCCCCTAACCTGCCATCGCTGAAAGTGGTATATCGATATTTCTTCCTTCACCTCGTGCAAGTCTCTTCCTTAATTAGCCTGCAGGATTATTATGAAGAATGGGACTCGTGGTAGCCATGTCCTCCGATCAATTTCTTACTAACTCCTTTTCACACAGCTACATGAATGGATAATGAGTGTCATCTCGTGCTGCTTTCTCCTACGATCAAGCACTACTTTTTTAATCAAAGTTGCCATGATACCAATTATGTTGTTGGAAAATCCCTTCTTGCATATTTCATTTGAAAACGAGATATGTTGCCTTTGCTACTGGTCTCGGAGAAATGAATTACACTTTGGCCGGGGTCAACTTAATCCTTCACCGATAAATTCATAATTATGTCAAGTAATAATTAATCAAAGGTGTTAAACATGTGCCAATGGATAAACTCAATTAATTTGTTCTTCGATTAGGTCCACTAAATCTACTGGTACTTCTTCTATCTATTTTGAGAGATAATTAAAATATATACAATTTGAAATTATTAAAATCATTATTTTATATATATAAATATTTATGAATAAGTATATATATATTTGTTTTATCATGTGAAAAGTTTAAAAAGTTGGAGGCTTAGGCAACACCTTTTCCATTAACTATTAATTTCATTATTTTAATTTCACCCTCTCTAAATTTCATTAAAAAATCCACTCTATTACTTAAAGTAAAGTTATCCATTATCTCAACTAGATTCGACATAGGCATGTCAACGTCTCTTTAGGGCTATTCCTTTATGCGACTATTACGATAGCGATGGCTAAACGACTTTTGGGGTCAATCTCTATTAAAGCAGATTTCGATGGGGACGTGTAACATGCTAGTGTCTTTTAAGTAGAATTTTATATTAAGAATTCTATTTGTTTGAAAAATATACCTTTCTTTCTTGGCAAGAACCTACCGAGTGTTATTTAATGAGCATCTACTCAAAATAAGGATGTAACCACTATTGTTATTCTAACATTGTCTTTTGTATTTTTTCTTGATTCTATTAAGAGTTTCTATGTGATAGTCATGTATCTCTTACTTGATAGTCAAGGTATTTCTTACCTTTTGGGTGGTGGATTGCAAATGAATGGTAAGAAAACTAAAAATTCTCATGCAAAAAAATATTAAGATCTTGTCATGTTTCTCCCTGTCACATGTTCTCATTCATTGACATTGGTGCAGATAAGAGGAGAGACACTAACATTAAGATCATCTTTACTTTATGTGCTAGATCCTACTTCTTAGGCATTTGTGGTTTATCCATGTATTAGGAATTCTTTTAAGCATGTTTATATGGTAATAAGAGGACTATGTATAATCAAAGGTAATTTAAAAGCCTATGAATTTTATTTATTTTAATTATTGCTAATTTTTTATAGATTATTTAATGGGTAATTTTTTTTTATTGTAAAAGTTTTAGGAAAGATTTCAACATTTAAGAGATTTGATGTGTTAGGTAGCTAGAAAGGTAGTTGGGGCCTAGAGGGTCCATAGTGATAATAGTGGAGGCCATTGAATGTAAGGTGGACTAGGTTCACTATATTACTAAATAAGGTCCACTATGGTAGTAAGATATAATAAATATAAGAGGAATTCTTAAAAGGTTCTACTTCTAGAAGATTTCTCTTCTAGAATGTTCTGAGGTGATGGTAGCATTATATAAAGGGGTTCAAGCAATGTAATGGGACATGAAGAAAAGTATTGTATTTGAGTGGTAGCTCAATGGGAGGATGTCCCCTCGAAGAAGAAAGTGGACATGAGAGGATCTCTTCCATAATCGGATCCATTCTATAGTGTTTCCCTATCTCAAAGGTTTGATATAATCAAGTGTGGTTTTCTATATTGTTCCATATATCATTTGTGGTGATTGTATTCATATATCTTTGGTACTATTGTGGTATTTTGTATTCAGGATTTTGGCACATAACATGATTTATCTCCGAGCATGATAAATCCAATGTTAAGATATGTTAAGATGGATATTTTATTAATGATTTTGTTTCCTCCAAAACAAGTTGAAAATGTGTACTTATTATAAGTTAATTGATTCATAGAGTATTAGTTCTATCACAAACCTAAGAGTCTTGCCCAATTTTTTATTTTTTTTGTCATCTCCAATCATGCAACACTACATTGCTTTAGTCATAGTGGTTTGACCAACTTGTGCTTACTACAACCCGACTACGCCTATTCACTTAAATTCTTCCCATAACTTCTCTTTATAGTGAGTTAGATGCAAAACTAATTCCAACACAACCCAGTTCACCCATCAATAGGCACACATTTCTCTTGGTCTTGCAGCTCCATACATATTTCAGAGCATTCTTGTGACTTGATTGTTTGAAGGAAATCATGAATTAGTAGAAGCTTTTAATGTTACAAGATTGCATCAAATTATAAAAAACACTTCTACGAAAACCTTCGCTAGTGAAAGTGGAGACTATATCTAGTGGTTGGATGTTTTAGTGCATGATATTTAAACAATGTGCATCTTATAATTTGGCATGCCTTTGCACCACTGTTTAAGAGACATCGATGCTTATTATATACTATCAAGTAACAATGGCCTCTATATGGTTAAGAACCTATATAAGAGTCCAATCTTCACTAATTAAGAGGACATTAATACACATTCATCACATTTGTTCTTTTATTTTATAAATAGCATCGATATTGCTATATATTCTAAAAGCATCGGTGCATACATACATGTAAGGAGCATTGCTCTATGCTATAATCTTGGGCAATACTTGTCCTCATATGTTAAACATGTACTAGTGCATATGAATGATTGAAACACATGCGTGTGTATCAATGAATAATGCCAAAATGCCAAAATTAATGCCAAAATTATTTGCTTGGGATTTAATTTTTTTCAAGTGTGGAAGTGTAACTTCTTGATTCTTCTTTTTCTTTAATAAGATTTCAATTATTGAGATAAAAAAATAAATTGTTTTTATATTAATATCCAATTTTATATTTTGATTAATGCATTTGGATATAAAAATCGCATTAATATTATACCGTTTGAACCAATCTATTAGATGATTACACATATGTTTATTATAATAATGTAAATCAGTCATATATTTATTCAACACCATAACATTTTACAATACTATATAAAAATAATTGATATTACTCTTTCAGACCAATGAATATATCATTATAAAAAATGAGACAACATAAAGGTTCATGATAAACAAAATGTAAAAACTAATTGTCACAATTATTGGTAACCAATGAACATATCAAATGGGGCCATATAAAGGTCCACTTAAACAAATTGCCTGATTTCTATAGACAAACATTTTAAAATATGGAACTTGTAACAATCAAATATATTGATAGCAAATGGTACCTTGTTATTGGGATGTATTGCAAATGATAAGTATTGAAAAAATTGTTTTAAGAAGAAGTTTGGGGTGTATGTGAACAATGAGTTAAAAAACTTAAATGATCTGTGTGCTTTCTTCCTATAGAACGACCACCCATGATTTTAAGGATGCAGAATTATACTAAAATGTAGAAACATGTGTTANGGGATGTATTGCAAATGATAAGTATTGAAAAAATTGTTTTAAGAAGAAGTTTGGGGTGTATGTGAACAATGAGTTAAAAAACTTAAATGATATGTGTGATTTCTTCCTATAGCATGACCATCCATGATTTTAAGGATGCAGAATTATACTAAACTGTAGAAACATGTGTTAATATTAATAGTCCTTATTTACGCCGAAAGGCGTACACCTATAGACAATGGGCACATTTAACAGGTTTTTAGTGCTTAATCAGTTTTGTATGGACAAGATTAAATATTGATGAAATATTCTTAGTCCTCCAAATAGATCAATGGTTGTGATTTCAACCACTAACTTCCTCACTATTATAAACACATCCATTTACATGTTTATTTTTTTACTTTTACTTGATCATATTTAAAATTTACTATGGTGGCTAATTGATTACCACATCTGAGTGATTAACAAAGATTAAGATTTTGTTACAAGTGGACAGATACTAATCCAGATTTCATTTTCTAGACCAGCCTAAACCTTTCGGCTTTCACCAGCCACGAGTTTGCTATGTTTGTCAGATTTCAAATTCTTTTTATTAAAAATATTATGTGTATGCTCGAGATTGAATGACACGATATTCTTCGTTGTCACTGTTTAATGGATGGTTGCGATTGAATTGGGTGTTTCTGATTAGTGGTGTGATTAATAGGCTTGTTTCCACTTACCCTGCTTCTATTCACGTAGCAAAGACCATTTCATATTCCATTAGTTGGCAGAGTGTGAGACAAATCGAGAATATCGATTGAGGTTGTGAGTGTTTAACACTTGCGAACATTTTTTCTGTGCACATCGTTTAGTTTGTCGGCTTCCAATTCCATTGGAATGAATGCACATATTGTGTTCATAGTGTTTTTAGAATAGTGAAGGCAAGAATTATCGCAGCGATTAACATATGAGGAATTCCTCTTACTAGCTGAGACAAATAGTTATCTATTGAGGGAGTGTGATGTACAAGAGGAATTTACAACTGTTCAACCTCGATTTCCCTACAAATTGTGAGATATTCTCAGTCTTGAAAGTTCAGTCCTCAGTATGGTTTCTTTATGAGTTTTCAATATTTATTTATTTATTTGTATGTAGCAGTTCCGTTGGTTGCATTATTTGCTTGTCAAATTTTAGGGTTTGTCTTAGAAAGGCATATCATTGTTCTTATATATCATATAGGATTTCGACCTTCATGCATGCAAATTGTAAATCCAATAAAGGAGACATTAGGGTTTGTATTTGCCTTTCCATGTCTAGAAAGGCATATCATTGTTCCTATATATCATTTCGGCCTTCATGCATGCCAACTGTAAATCCAATAGAGGAGAGAAAAAATAAGGCGGTTGACCTTATAGATCGAGAAGCACCAACAGTGGATCCCGAACCAAGATCACTAGTTTAAGCAGTCCGAGTCATCCCCTTGCCCTGATTAGGAACAAAGGGAGAGCCTACAAAACTTCATGATCCCCTTGCCCCAAAACCAACCATTGATGTGTATGAAGAAGAAGTAGACTTCGTGCATGGCCTTCATGGCTAATATTTATGAAGTATTAAGGGTAAATTATTGTAAAGTTTAATTTTTTCCATTTTATTTTAATAATTATTGTGCAAGCCAAGTTTGAATTTCCAACTTGCGCTATGGATTTTTGTGAGCCTACACCATGGATTTTGGTGGGCCTCGCATTTTTATTGTTCTAATTAGGGCTTTTTTTAACTACCCAGGAGTTTTACCATCACCCTGAAATATCTATGAACAGAATAACACGTGTATATGTAAAGACTTAAGACAAGCTAGCTATGATTTTTCTTGAAATTCACTACATCATCGTTTTGCTTCAGCAAATGCGCCTACAGTGTTGTCTCTTTAAAAAAAGACGAAGATAGGTTGAAATCTCAGTATTGAAAGTCGAATTTGCATAAGGGTCTCCTACAAAAATACAATCAATCTTTCTCATAGATTACTTGATTTTGGTGACATTGAAATATTTATCAATGGAGAGACCCCGTGAATAAAGTGATAGCAGGCCACCTAAGTAACATAATAATGATATATTTTTCATAGATATTTATTCAATATCAAATTATGATATTTTTTGCATTTTAGCTCAGTATGATAATCTGATTATTGGAAATCGAGTTTACATCAGTATTGAAACACAAGATATTTTAGATTTTGGTATTTTTTTGTGGATAGGCAAAGTTTTGATTTTTTTTTAAGTTAAGAAAAAGATTTTCCATAAAGTTTTATATTAAGATTCTTTTATTTTATTTTAATTTATAGAGCTTTTATTCATAGCTGTTCTTTTCCTTTTATTCATAGCTGTTCTTTTACTAACTTTGAATTTGTAAAAATTACTTAAACAAATTTATCAAGCTTTATTTTATTGTTCATTACCTCGAATCCTCGAGCTTCTATGATGAAAAAACTGGTCACTTAAAGCACATACTAAAATTCAAAACCTCGATTTCAAATGCTTCGATTGAAAGGACTGAAAAACAAAAGATTCCCTATTAGATATTTTAGATTAGTATAAGCTTCCACCATATGTTGAACTCATGATTTTGAATCGCTTTCTGTTATGACCTATGTTACTCTGTCGTTTTAAGAGATCACTAAAAATGCCATGTACCAAGAAAGAGAAACGTTTACATCCCAAAGCAATAGATATATTAAAATAGTTTATTCTGACTTCAACTGTTAACTGCACAATAGATAGTATAATATTAAAGACAATACAAGCTAGCCATCGCATGCATGTTTGGCAAGCAATAGAATGGCTTATTACAAAAGCTTTCCTTTCTGAATATTATCAACGGCTTAGCCAGCTTATGTCATTTAGTGCCAGGTGAAGGCGGGTTATCGTGACCAATCCTAGGGCTGTGACCTACAGCATATTTCTCGTCTGGATGTTCAACCACATCAAATTCTCGAGAAGCAAGGATTGCCTGAAGAATTTCATGAGAACGCTGATCTGAATCCTTCGATTTTGAAGATACGTTCGGCTTCAACTTATCCTCAGGATGCTTTTCAAGCTTCTCTCTTCTGCTAAAACATTCGTTATTCTCCGGAGTCCTTTCATCGACTGATGGATAACTACTTGCAGGAGTTGCTATAACCAGAGAATCGCTATTCGGACAGAATGGCTTGAAGCCGAAAATCCGACCAGCTTCACCTAACGCGGCTGTAATCAACAATAGAATAATCATAGCACAGATCTTCATTATTGAAGTAATTTACTCGAGGAAGCTTCTCTATTTGGATCCAATATGATGATCAAAATAAAAGCACTACTCTAAGATACGTCTATGTAGAGAATGTGCAGAGAGCACTACTCTAAGATACGTCTCTGCAACAGAACTACAGAGCAATAGACGAGAATTCGACTGGTGAAATGTTTGTTCCTCGCCATCCTATTTATATGTTAGCTCTAAAGTCCAGTCCACAAAAAATGGATTCCGGTCATGCAATGGAAGAATTATTTAATAAATTTCGGCTATAACGCTAGTTTTAGAATATGATTGATCTACTCGTTTTCTAATAGAGCTCGATGATATACTCACCCATTGGGTAGTGGTGTGTCATGGGTCAGATCAATTTAATGCTTGATCTAACAGTGTAGAGGTACCCCGTGGGTGAGGAGAATATGTCCTTGTATTCTTCCACGACCTTATCCACTTGCTTCTTCTGCGTGGAAATATCAGTTGTAGAGGCCATGGATGTGGTTGCAACCTTCCACTCACTTTTAGAAAGAATCAGGAAGAAGACAAACTTCCCAGTTTGAGAGATGACCTTCCTACATTGTTTGGAAGAGATCAAGGAAATGGATGTAGGTGGGACTACCTCATGTATCCTTCACAATTTCTTGTCCAAAGTAATAATAATATTGCGAGGCCTAGATAATATTACAAACTTCAACGAGAGAAACATCACACAATACCTCGTCTTTGAAGGTATCGATGTTGTAGGACAGGCGACATTATTGGTTGATACGAAGATCGCTTCCTTGGCAGAGCCATCCAATGGTGTATGGTTGTGGGTGTGGCGTTTTCATTAGGGCCAGCCGCTTTATGACCTCTGCTGAGATGACGTTATTCTAGATACCATTATCAACGATGAAGTGCAGGGGAGTACCCTTCACCCACATCTATGAATGAAAAAGGTGCTTGCCTTCCTCTGTCTCATTAGGTTCACCGAGATGCATCTTGGTGGTAGAAACAGTGGACCTCTATTCTGCGTCAATAATCCATCTCTCCTTTTCTGGTTCTAACTCAGAGTCGAAACCCACATTTGATTCAAAGGCTTTCACCTCATCCACCAATGACTTATTCTACCGGAAATCAACATTTTTATGTGAGGGGCTCTTATGGATGTCGCACCACTTTCCGATGTCTTTCTTCGTCTTTGCAATGTCCTTCTTTGTTTTCATCTTAAACTGGTTGTCCTGAGGCTATCCATATTTTCTATGCCTTTTTTTTGTGGGTTGGGGTTGCCCTTGGCCCGCTTTCGCTGTGAGGGGTGACCCAAACTGCCGCATCTTTTGTTTAATCTTTTTCTCAATTTTGACAACATATAGATAGGCCAAGCCCAAGGAAGATATGTCCATAAACTATGTTTATTCCTAGATGTATCTATGCAAATAGATGTGATACTTGAGCACCAGATGTCGCTCAGAATATTTTTTATCCAACTTGGGCACAAGGTATGGAAGATATTTATGAAATCTGGCACTGTTTGGTCCTGTTCCTGCCACAGTGTGGTCCATCTTGTATACAGGTCATCATAACTTCCGTCCATCTTGTATACAGGTCATCATAACTTCCAACATGGTAGTACTGTTCCTTAATAGCATCCTTGAAGGACTCCCAAGTGAGTGCGACTGTAAATAATGAGGGTTCCTCTATTTCCTTTTTCTCAGAGAAAGTGTCCCACCAATCTTTGACATGGGGGATGGCTTTGAGGACTGAAAATGTGATATTTTCTCTACTGGAAAAGTTATGGATAGAAAAATACCCTTCTAACATATTCAACCATTTGTCTACAACATCCAAATCCATCTGAACTTTAAATATAGGAATATCAAATTTGATTTGTACCTTGAAGGAGGCGTCGCCTCCGCTCGAGAAAGATGTGTTTCCTGTTGGTAGTCGCTGAAAGATTTGCGCAAAACTATCCATCATCTTGTTCCTATTTTGCGAGAGGGATTCCTCGAGCAACAGTTTGAAAGAATCTCATGTCCTGTTGTATTTATTTTCTTCTACCATGGAAGGTCACTTGGGTGGGCAAGAGCTCTTTTCCTCAAGAGAAACAATCTCGAGACCCAACTTTTTGTACCCTAACCTCGTCAGGGACGTCATGCATTAAGAATGACAAGGAGTAGACCACTCTCATACCATTGATCTAGGTTTTGTGAGCACAGTGGAATGAATACATATATATATTATCAACACAAAGATACAATAAAGCATGGCTTCTATTCAATAAAGAAATATGTTGAAACTATAAAATGCAGATTCAAACAAGCTTGCTAGAATAGTGGTGGATTATATATGAGAAGAGATGTGACAACTGCACTCATTTGCAAGAAGATGAGTACAATGAGGATCCAAAGACCTGTTTATATCAAACATTAATGCCAAAACCATAGACATCCAAAAACCTAACCCTAGGAGATGAAACACCAAAATTCATGTGGACCACATTGGGGTAAGTTGGTACATCAAATTCCCGAGGTTGTAACTTTTGCATACGATCTTCATTTTAGTTGCACGATATCCCATTGGAAATGTCTATCCAATTACTACACATTAT
>SNQJ01S0150319.1:0-14491 GCA_010110895.2 Picea sitchensis
CCTGCAATGGTTAGGATCTCCAAGACACATAAGCAACTCTCTAGCCCAGGTTCCCATCGATTTTAACCATTTAAGGTCTCAGGGCTGGCGACTGTTCTGAGGAACATGGAGGTTTCTACATCCTGCCCGACACAATAAACCAAGAAATAGATGTTACAACCAAGTACAACAATAATAAATGAACATCCACGTCCTCCACGGAGGGCTCAAGTCAGAAGGACTCCGACAACAACCAACCACTATTTAAGACTCAACAATTACTACGACTCAATTGGCATTAAGGAATGATCGATCACTCCCTAGGATTCCATTAGTCGACGAGTTGCCAAATCTACCCTTAAAATAATGTAAATTCATTTAATTTCCATTTCCCAATACTAATGCATAATAATTGGTTGTATAACATTTATAAATAACATACCATACTACAAATTACCTCACAATACAATCTAACACATTTAACCATAAATATTCATGTCAAAATCTACCATCAATTCTTATCAAGTGGGTAAGTATAATAATTGACATAATTGACCTGAACCAAATAAAAACATAATATATGATAGATAAAAACATAATAGATAATAAATAGGAAATTCCCAAACAACGAGATGTCATTGAATAACCTACCATACTACCGTTTTACATCACCATACAATAATTACCACATCACACCTTATATTACCATAACTAAGCATAAGGATGACCACCTTGCACCTTATATGTGATCTATAACAATTACATTAACTTTTCCATAGAACGGAAATAATAGAAATTCAACCTCACCCTAAACAGTAGTATTGACTTTAAACCTCACATTACATTAACTTTAACCTTGAACAAAAGTAGCATTGCAAGTTGGCATTACCCAAATAATTAGCATCAACATTATCATTCATTACATAAAAGTTAATGTAAATAGTAATAACAATAAATCATTTATATCACCTCGCCTTGTGATAAGATAACAATCACCTTAAATCTTATAGGTTTCCATTTCTAATGTATTTCTAACCACTCTCCAATCAATCACCAAACCTTGATACAAGGGTAATAGTCTAAACACTAGATGCTATCATTAAGTAAATAGTAAATAATCGCGCCATTAACATAAAGCAAGCTAGGTAGTTAATTCTAGAGCATAGTTTTCAATTCTACCTATCAGTTATTAAGAGCGAAAACCTGGTGATAATAAATAGCAATGAAAGGTGTTTAAGACCATTCGAGCCAGGTAAAGGTAATGCCTGTGTTAATACTGAAATCGTTTGGCTGGATGGAAAACTAACTGTCACTAAAAAATTCTATCAAGCTTGAAGGAGAAAGGCTACCATTAAATCACTGAAAAAGAAATTTAGGGCATTCTAAAAAATGCCAATGAATATGGTCCCAATCGTCAGCAAACTTTTAAGGTTGTTCTTTGTTTCCCACGAGGACAAAATCTACCCGTAATCAAAGAAAATTATTTGCTAAAAAGAGGTTAAAGATTTACTTCCAGGTAAGGGTGATAGTAAAATGCAGGGCATGGGAAGTTAAGCCAACTGGCGGTCTAGAATGAATTCATGAGTGAAAAGTCGAAGTCATCCAAATAGCAACTAGCGTCCATTAAACAACCGGAAGGAATCTTTCGTCCAATTTTTTTTGTGCTGTAGCAGACATTACGACGAATATTAAGGTAAGGAATTTAGTATTGAATGCTTGCAACTGCCATGGCTATTAATAGTAGCCATCCACTGGATAGTTAGCATGGCCTTCACTGAGAAAAACCTGAACCAAATCTAAGAGTAAATTTCTTAGTACAGGCTTAAAACGCCAAGATAAAAATAATCGATTCAGACAATGGTTCGGGAAGGTCATAAGGAATTCGGAAATAAAGAGTGATCAGTCGTGAGGTTGTTTGCATTTAGCGTTGGTTCTCATCCAAAAATTCTACCACAATGCACCCGAAAATGCAGAGGATTTATATCAATAAAAACGCTGTGTACAGATGGTAAAACGTAGGCGAGTTTCCCCCCTCACGCTGGTCACGAATTGCACTCAAAAACACAGAGGATTTACATCAAGAACCACAGAGTATCTACACTTCAACCACAGGGGTTATGATGGTAGAAAAGTAGGCTCATGAAAGAAAACACAGAGTTTAACGTTGTGTATTAATTCCTTCAAGTCAGCCCTAAAATATGAACAGTCATGGAGCGAGCAATTAGGGAGCCAACTCCGCCCTAAAGGTTAAGAAAAATATGGAGACATAACCACCATCTAGAAGGAAAAAGAAGACAATGATCATTTACAAGCAAGGCAACAAAGGGCCAAGAAAAATTACCGTACTGACAGGGATGGCAACGTTGTTTGTTCNAAGTCAGCCCTAAAATATGAACAGTCATGGAGCGAGCAATTAGGGAGCCAACTCCGCCCTAAAGGTTAAGAAAAATATGGAGACATAACCACCATATAGAAGGAAAAAGAAGACAATGATCATTTACAAGCAAGGCAACAAAGGGCCAAGAAAAATTACAGTACTGACAGGGATGGCAACGTTGTTTGTTCCCCCCCCCCCCTCTTTTTTAATCCAACGCCCAGAAACGAAATTGCTAGATGATTATTGCACAGTTAGTTTATCCAATTCGGTAACGATTACGCAGAGCTAGATTTACAGTGATCCATAATGCAATTGCGGAGGACATAAACATATATTTGATTTATTTAAATTTGTCTTTGTATTATCAACCATTGTCGAATTACCTCAGCAGAGATAATGCTTCCATCAGTTACACAATTGCAATTGCGGAAGTAAAGTAAACCAGCCAATCTATATAGAACCCAACACAGATGCAGTTAATTACTCTTTACATATCAGTATACCAATATAAAATGTTGACGACAGTAAGAGAACGCCAGAGCCAAGGGATAACATATCGAAAGCATCCCGGGGGTTATAATAGTCCAAGCATAGATAACAAACCACAAGGAAACGGGGTGATCCAAACTCAACACATCCATCGTCATCATAAGGATTCTCATACAAACTTTAAACAATTTTTCTTTTATTCTTAAACAAAGAATCGCACTTGCGTACCTGTGACCAACGATGAATAACATGAAGACACTATCCCACGCTTGTGCTCCGTGCCTCTCCCGCTCGCTGACCATTGAGACCTCACCGATACCTCCCAGCCAACGCTAGGGGTATTCTGCTTCCCCCTTAGCTCCCCGAGCTGCAAAGGGTCCACACACTATCCAGATGGTACGTCTAGCTCCCATCTCGCCTCACAAGGCCGAGCTACCACTCCTATCTGAGATGGGAAATCCCATCTCCTCGCAAGTAATCAGTCAAGTTACAAATCCGGTAGCGTAACGTTATGCTAACAACCGATCCCCTACTTCCTCCTCCTTCCTCTCTTTTATAGAGTTTTTTAACTTGCAAACCTTCCCAAATCTCTTTTAATTTATGTTTTAATGAAAATCCTCTAAACACTCTCTGTCGTACAAGTGTCATCCATCCCCCTCTTTCCTCCAATAATTATTTTCTTTAAATTTATTAATTGTCTAATTTCCCTCACCCACCTAGAGTTGCTCCTAAATTTACTCCTAGGTGTTCTTAGATTCCCTTACAGGCTTAAATACTTTCCCTAAAATGAAGTTGCTAATTTAGTTTATTTTAGAAGGTTCTTAACTGTAGATTCTTTACTATGTTGACCTTGCTTTTTACCATAAGTTCCCATCTTTCCCTTAATATGTTTCCTCCCTTCTTTAGTTTCCCAAATTTTTATTATTCGCTTCTTTCCCCTTTTTATTAGAGCCAAAATGGAAGTTGCGCTATTTAATCTTTTCATTTTTATTATTAATTAAATATCTTTTACACTTTCACAAGTTAAAAATTTAAATTCTTCTTTACAATTTAAAACCACTGATTTTAATTAAATTATTACTCTCTTCATTTTACCCCAAAAATTTTATGAAGACCAAAACTATTACTTAAGTGGTTTTTAGTTTAATTTTTATTTATTTATTTTATCAGGTAATTTTCTTAAGGTTAGACAAAGTTTTACCCCTATAGAAGTTTTAGACTTAGAACTTAGATTTTGAATTGGGAGACATTTCATTAGGGAAGTTGTTTAAGAGTTTCTTAATGTGTTAAATGTCTTAGGGACATCTAAGTTTGTTCCTTCATCAACGACAACATGACGTGCCCTTCAGGATGCACCATGGGCTCCAAGGGTGCCACTCGCCTGGTTTGTTTCTTTCGTGCGACGTGTGCTTTAGGATGCACCACATGCTCCAAGGGTTCCACTCGCTTCTTTTGTTTCAGGTGAACTTGTGGGAGACTAATGGCTCTAAGGAATAAGGCCCCTACCTTATTACACACCCCTTGGAATCATCGTGAGCGACTGTCGCAGTCGTCCCTCGTGGCATTGTGGGTCCTCTCGAATTAGGTAATTGTTAACCTACAGTTCGAGCCACGACGAGAGTGCTAGTAGGTTGTGGTAGGGCTGCTGTCCACACCTCTCCCTCAACCTCTCTGGTAGTCGTGTGTGGCCCCTTTACTCCATATGTGAGTTTGTTCGACAAGCTATCGTCAGCCTGCATCATCAAGAATTGTGTCAGAACATACCCACATCATATCATATAATCAAATGTACTAGAATCACAGTAAACAATCAACACCAAAAGAACACTCCTTGACTCGATCTAGAGTCCAAGGTGCCCTGTCGATGCCTCTGCATCCTCAAGGTCAAAAACCCTGCACACTTAGTTAAACTGAGTCAATAGCACATGTCTATGTCAAAGAAGTAAAACATCATGTCATCTATCATATTTCATCATAATCAAGGATAAATGTTTTCTTATCATAAAAGTCTAGATCACTTGTGAGCAAGTGTCCTCAAAGAATAAGTTTTCTCAGTGCATCAGAGCGGGATGTTACATACACCCCCTTTTGGTCTAAACTTCGTCCCAAAGCTTCATAGTATAAATTCTGAAATAAGTGTATCACAGTACCATAAGTCTATCTATCAAACAAAAATGGAAACTGTTGGCGCATATCATATGCGTCCTCCCAGGTCGCCAAGTGCAGACTATAATTGTCCCATTGGACCTTGACCTGATCTACCATTCGACGTCATAACTGTCGAACACGATGATATAAGATGCAGACTGGCTCAGCCGTGAGTGCTCCCTCATCTTATACCTACAAGGAACTCATGTCAATCACATGTGTAGGATCACTAATATAATGTCTCAAAACAGATACAAGAAAAACATCGTGCATACACCTCAAAGAATCCATCAAGGCTAGTCGATAGGCCATGGGCCCCTTTTTCTCCACAATCTTGAAAGGTCCCATGAACCTAGGAGAGATTTTATCTCCCTTTCCAAACTTGATTGAACTCTTATGCAGTTTAACCCACAAAAACACTTGATCGTCGACCTCATAACTACGGTCGACTCGGTGCGCATCGACATAACTCTTCTGTCAATCCTGCGCTTCTTTAATCCTTTGTCTTATGGTTTGAATTTTCTCTTCCATTTCTTGGATCACTTCTGGTCCCACTAGGAATCTATCCTCAAGACGATCCCAAATCAAGGGCATCCAACACAGTCTCCCATAAAGAAACTCGAAAGGCACCATCTTAATGGTGCATTGGTAACTGTCTTTGTAAGCGAACTCTAATAGTGGCAAGAATTCTTCCCAAAACTTTTGTTGGTCCATCACATACATGCACAACATGTATTCCAAGGTTTGGTTCATCCGTTCTGTCTGCCCATCAGTATCTGGGTGATACACAGTATTAAAGTTAAGTTGGGTTCCCAAGGCCTCTTGGAATCTCATCCAAAATCATCCAGTAAACACTGATCCTCGATCGTATATAATCCTCTTAGGCACGCCAGGCAGCCTCACAATATCATTGATGAAAACTCTAGCTATGTCAGGTGCCTGATATGTCGTATGCATAGGAATAAAGTGAGCACTCTTAATCAGAGTGTCTACTATTACGAAAATTGAGTCGTGTCTCCTTGTCGTCAGTGGCAATCCAACAATAAAATACATCGAAATAATTTCCCATTTCAATTCCATAATGGCATGTGGTTGTAGTAATCCTGTTGGGTGCCTATGTTCAGCCTTTACCTGCTGACACTCCAGAAACCTAGCCACATAGTTAACTATGTCATCCTTCATTCCCCTCTAGAAGAATAAGGGTTTAAGATCTGCCCTCATCTTCGTGACTACCGGGTGAGCCATGTAAACTTCTCTATAAGCCTCACTCAGGATCAACATCCTCAACTTGTCATGTGGCAGTACGTAAATCCGACTTTTAAACCTAAATAAACAATTGCTATCAAATGAAAATCCCTCATATCGTGGTACCATCATTGTGTTTTGTCTGATAAAACCCTTAACCTCTTTGTACTAGTCGTCGTCATGCTGTAAAGTTAGAATATTTTCACATAGATTTGTCTGAAGAGGAAACACCAAAAATATGCGTGGCCTCCGACTCCAAGCATCCGCCACTTGGTTCACTATTCCCTTTATGTAAGCATTCTCAAAGTCGTACGCGCTAAGAAATTTTGACCAACGCTATTGTCGCACGTTCAGGTTGCTTTGCGTAAAAATGTGTTGTAGTCCACAATGATCAATCCTTAGTTCAAATTTTCATCCAACAACGTAGTGTCTCCAAACCTTAAAGGAATATACGATTGGTAATAACTCCAAATCATGCGTCGTGCAGTTCTCCTCATGCCTTCTTTGTTTCCTCGAAATGTAAGGAATTACTCATCCGTCTTGCATCAAGACTCCGCCTAAACCTTCCTTGGATGTGTCTGTGCATAACAAGAATTCTATGTCCATGTCAGGGACCTTTAGTATCGGTGTTGTCGTTAACAACTCCTTAAGCCTCCGAAATGCTTCCGCGCATTTCTCGGTCCAAACCAACTTCTTGTTTTTCTTCTGCAATTCCGTGATCGGATTTTCTATCTTCGAAAATACCTCGACAACCATCGATAGTATCCTACTAAACCCATAAATTTATGCACTTCCGTGACATTTTTTGGCGCAGGCTATTCCATAATATCCTCAACCTTGGCCGGATCCACGGCGATGCCTTTGCCAGAGATGACATGCCCTAAGTAGTGAATCCTCGATTGATAAAAATCATTTGGACAACTTCCCATACAATTTTTTCTCTCGTAGGCATTGTAGTACCAAGCGCAAATGCTTATCATGCTCCTCCATCGTCCGAGAGTAGATCAAAATATCGTTAGTGAATACTTGGACAAACTTTTCCAAGTACTCGCGAAACACCCAGTTCATCAAACTCATAAATACCCCTGGGGTGTTTATCAATCCAAATAGTAAAACAATAAACTCGTAGTGTCCAAACCTCATCTTAAAGTTGGTCTTAGGGATGTCATCCTCCTTGATCCACAACTGGTGATACCCTGATCGCAAATCGATCTTGGAGAACACCGTCGCACCCTTCATTTGATCGAACAGATCCTCAATTCTCGGCAAGGGATACTGATTCTTGATCGTAGCKTTTCTCAGTTGACGGTAGTCAATGAAAAGCCTCCATGATCCATCCTTTTTCTGAATGAAATTAACAGGTGCACCCCACGGTGACACACTAGGACGTATCATTCCCAGGTCCAGAAACTCCTTCAATTGCATTTTCAACTCTTGCAACTCTGGGGTCGACATCCGATAAGGCGTTCTTGCTATCGGTTCGGTCTTCAGTTTCAGGTCTATGATAAACTCCAATTCCCTTTCCAGTGGCATCCCAGGTAACTCTTCTGGAAATACATCTGAAAACTCCTTCACCACCGGAAGGTGTTCTAGACCTTCCGCTGCTCCCTTTTCGTTTAGTGCAAGGATCGCATAAAGCTTACACCCCTTGCGCATACTCTTACGTAACTGTAAGGAAGAGATGAACCTCAGGGAAACTCCCTGGTTCTGTCCTACAATGACACGTCTCTATCCTTCTTCATCAACCAAGCTCAATCATTTCATCTTACAGTTGAGTATCGCCTCATGTGATTCCAACCAATCCATACCAATCACGACGTCATAAGATTCTAAGATCGTGACGTACAAGTTGACCCTCATGAAAAACTCTCCCAGGTTAAGGGCACAACCTGTAACCTTTCCTCCAACCTTCTGTTTGGCTCCCGAGGCCATCTACACAAAGCTAAACTCATCATGTTCGACTGCCTTTACCTTGATCCTTTTTAGTGCTGCACCAGAAATGAAACTCTCAGTAGCATCGGGATATATCAAAATACTATGGGTTTGGTTAGCGACAGTACCTGTCGTCTCGAGCATAGTCGACTAGTGCTCTGCCTAGCGGTTATTCACCACTAAATGAATCCGATGGGCCTTGCCCATATCTCCCATGGTAGTGGGTCCTGTTGATCCAGATGCTCTGGTCCTCTCCAAGGGACAGTGGCACTGGTAGTGTGTCTCCCTATACTTCCAACACCCCTTCTTTGGTCCAGAACTCCTATTTCTCGAAGTCGAAGATGAATTCTAACAATAAGGCCAAATTTGAACTTCTTGACCTTACGCTTCTGGGTAACTTGGTGCGGAGCATAACAAGAATCTCCCAAAATGGGCCTCGTACTCGAGCACCATGTGGCTACCTCGTCGCAAGGCGTCGAACTCTTTGAGTTGATGCTCAATGAATTCCTTAGAAACATACCTCTCCTGGAACCATCCCTCGAACAGTTTCCATGACACGTCATCGACGACCAGGTTCAAAAAGGGGCAGGAGCGTCTTCTGCCATAAAATATCACTCCCCTTCGGTCGAAGACCACCATGTGGACCTTCATGCCAGAGGTCGTAAACACGAAGTGTGGAGCACAAGCCTTCCTCTACGCTAAGATTCGACGACACCACCGTCCGTGACACCGATGGATGCTGGAACTCATCTCTCTTGAGATCTAGGAGGATGCTATCGGTACTAGCTATAACGCATTGGGGATCCTTAGGGGTGCCCTCTAAATGAGATCTCCACGAGGACACCATGGATGATTTTAGGGGATAAATTTCGCTCATGGGCTAATTTTCCATGGTTTTTCCAAAAAAGAGATTCGCTATTTTAAAAATGATTCGCCCAAATTCTATAGGATAAAATTATTTTACCTTAAAAATCGCCAAAATTTTATAAAAACTATATAAAATATTTATAAATTTGAATATTTTTACTAAAATATCACCAAACAGTTTATAGTTGGCATATGAAGGATTAGTAATATTCGCCAAGGTTTCTACATTTTAAAACAAATTTCCATCCTTAAAATCATCCCTGGAGGACACGTTAAGGTTTTTACTTATCGCAAGGGTTAAGACTCACGGGTTTACTACAGTGGAAAGCCTGGCGATCCATAGTCGCAAAGATAAACCCGCTCTGATACCATATGTAACGCTCCTCCTCGTTATGACGACAACCTCCTATAACAGGTGCAATTTTTTTTGTGTGTGTGAGCGCATGTGTACATGGATAATAAATACATTCAACTCTGCATCACCATACGACAACGAACATGATGCATGCAATGTGATGACAACATAAATATCTAAGACGCACATAAACCTCTGCAAGAAATGAACGATAATCGATAGACCATAAATAAGACTGACTACTTGCCCGTCCTACCCTGCAATGGTCAAGACCTCCAAGACACATAAGCAATGCTCAATCCCAGGTTCCCATCGATTTTAACCATTTAAGGTCTCATGGCTGGCGACTGTTCTGAGGAACATGGAGGTTTCTACATCCCGCTCGACACAATAAACCAAGCAATAGATGTTACAACCAAGTACAACAATAATAAATGAACATCCACGTCCTCCACGGAGGCTGCAAGTCAGAAGGACTCTCACAACAACCAACCACTATTTAAGACTTGGCAATTACTACGACTCAATTGGCATTAAGGAATGATCGATCACTCCCTAGGATTCCATTAGTCGACGAGTTGCCAAATCTACCCTTAAAATAATGTAAATTTATTTAATTGCAATTTCCCAATACTAATGCATAATAATTGGTTGTATAACATTTATAAATAACATACCATACTACAAATTACCTCACAATACAATCTAACACATTTAGCCATAAATATTCATGTCAAAATCTACCATCAATTCTTATCAAGTGGGTAAGTATAATAATTGACATAGTTGACCTGAACCAAATAAAAACATAATATATGATAGATAAAAACATAATAGATGATAAATAGGAAAGTCCCAAACAATGAGATGTCATTGAATAACCTACCATACTACCGTTTTACATCACCATACAATAATTACCACATCACACCTTATATTACCATAACTAAGCATAAGGACGACCACCTTGCACCTTATATGTGATCTATAACAATTACATTAAATTTTCCATAGAACGAAAAATAATAGAAATTCAACCTCACCCTAAACAGTAGTATTGACTTTAAACCTCACATTACATTAACTTTAACCTTGAACAAAAGTAGCATTGCAAGTTGGCATTACCCGAATAATTAACATCAACATTATCATTCAATACATAAAAGTTAATGTAAATAGTAATAACAATAAGTCATTTATATCACCTCGCCTTGCGATAAGATAAAAATCACCTTAAATCTTATAGGTGGCCATTTCTAATGTATTTCTAATCACTCTCCAATCAATCACCAAACCTTGATACAAGGGTAACAGTATAAACACTAGATGTTATCATTAAGTAAATAGTAAATAATCACGCCATTAACATAAAGCAAGCTAGGTAGTTAATTCTAGAGCATAGTTTTCAATGCTACCTATCAATTTCTAAGAGCAAAAAGATGGCAATAATAAATAACAATGAAATGCGTTTAAGACCATTTGGGCCAGGTAAAGGTAATGCTTGCGTTAATACTAAAATCGTTTGGCTGGATGGAAAACTAACCGTCACTAAAAACTTTTGTCAAGATTGAAGGAGAAAGGCTACCATTAAATCGCTGAAAAAGAAATTTAGGGCGATCTAAAAAATGCCAATGACTATGGTCCCAATCGTCAGCAAACTTTTAAGGTTGTTCTTCTTTTCCCACGAGGACCAAATCTCCCCCTAATCAAAGAAAATTATCTGCTAAAAAGAGGTTAAAGATTTACTGCTAGGTAAGGGTGACAGTAAAATGCAGGGCATGGGCACTTAAGCCAATTGGCGGCCTAGAATGAAGTCATGAGTGAAAAGACAAAGTCAGCCAAATGGCAACTAGCGGCCATTAAACAATCGGAAGGAATCTTTCGTCCGATTTTTTTTTTGTGCTGTAGCAGACATTACGATGAATATTAAGGTAAGGAATTCAGTATTGAAGGCTTGCAACTTCCATGGTTATTAACAGTAGCCATCCGCTGGATAGTTAGCATGGCCTTCGCCGAGCAAAACCCAAACCAAATCTAAGAGTAAATTTCTTAGTACAGGCTTAAAACACCAAGATAAAAAGAATCGATTCAGACAGTGGTTCGGGTAGGTCATAAGGAATTCGGAAATAAAGAGTGATCAGTCATGAGGTTGTCTACATTCAGTGTTGTTTCTCATTCCAAAATGCTACCACAATGCACCCGAAAACACAGAGGATTTATATCAATAAAAATGTTTTGTACAGATGGTAAAACGTAGGTGAGTTTCACCCCTCACGTTGGTCATGAATTGCACTCAAAAACATAGAGGATTTACATCAAGAACCACAAAGGATCTACTCTTCAACCACAGGGGTTTTGATGGTAGAAACATAGGCTCAGGAAAGAAAACGCAAAGTTTAACATTGTGTATTAATTCCTTCAAGTCAGCCCGAAAATATGAACAGTCATGGAGCGAGAAATCACGGAGCCAAGTCCTCCCTAAAGGTTAACAAAAATACAGAGACATAACCACCATATAGAAGGACAAAGCAGACAATGATCGTTTACAAGCAAGGAAACCAAGGGCCAAGAAAAATTACAGTACTGACAGGGATGGCAACGTTGTTTGTTTCCCCCCACCCCCCTCTTTTTTAATCCAGCGCCTAGAAACGAAATTGCGAGATGATTATTACACCCTTAGTTTAGTCAATTCGATAACAAATACGCATATCTAGATTTACAGTTATCCATAATGCAATTGCAGAGGATATAAACATATATTTGATTTATTTAAATTTTTCTTTGTATTATAAACCATTGCCGAATTACCACAGCAAAGATAATGTTTCCATCAGTTACACAATTGCAATTGCGGAAGTAAAGTAAACCAACCAATCTATCTAGAACCCAACACAGATGCAGTTAATTAATCTTTACATATCAGTATACCAATATAAAATGTTGACGACAGTAAGAGAATGCCAGAGCCAAGGGATAACATGTCGAAAGGATCCTGGGGGTTATAACAGTCCAAGCGCAGAAAAAAAACCACAAGGAAACGGGGTGATCCAAACTCAACACATCCATCGTCATCATAAGGATTCACATACAAAATTTAAACAATCTTTATTTTATTCTTAAACAAACAAATGCGCTTGCGAACCTATGACCGACGTCGAATAACCCGAAGACACTATTTCGCTCTTGTACTCCATGTCGCTCTTGCTCACCGGTACCTCCCAGCCAACGCTAGGGGTACTTTGCTTCCCCCTTAGCCCCTCGAGCCGCAAAGGGGCCACACACTATCCAGATGGTACGTCTAGCTCCCATCTCTCCTCGCAAGGTCGAGCTACCACTCCTATTTGAGCTGGGAAATCCCAACTCCTCACAAGTAATCAGTCAAGTCACAAATCCAACAACGTAACATTACGCTAACAACCGGTCCCCTATTTCCTCCTCCTTCCTCTCTTTTATAGAGTTTTTGACCTTGTAAACCTTCCCAAATCTCTTTTAATTTATGTTTTAATGAAAATCCTCTAAAAAATCTCTATCTTACAAGTGTCATCCATCCCCCTCTTTCCTCCAATAATTATTTTCTTTAAATTTATTAATTGTCTCATTTCCCTCACCCACCTAGAGTTGCTCCTAAATTTACTCCTAGGTGTTCCTAGATTCCCTTACAGGTTTAAATACTTTCCCTAAAATGAGGTTGCTAATTTAGTTTATTTTAGAAGGTTCTTAATTGTATATTCTTTACTATGTTGAGCTTGCTTTTTACCATAAGTTCCCCTCTTTCCATTAATATGTTTCCTCTATTCTTTAGTTTCCCAAATTTTTATTATTCCCTTCTTTCCCCTTTTTATTAGAGCCAAAATGGCAGTTGCGCTATTTAATCTTTTCCTTTTTATTATTAATTAAATATCTTTTACACTTTCACAAGTTAAAAATTTAAATTCTTCTTTACGATTTAAAACCACTGATTTTAATTAAATTATTACTCTCTTCATTTTACCCCAAATTTTTTATGAAGACTAAAACTATTACATAAGTGGTTTTTAGTTTAATTTTTATTTATTCATTTTTTATTTTAGGGTAATTTTCTTAAGGTTAGACAAATTTTTACCCCTATAGAAGTTTTAGACTTAGAACTTACATTCTAAATTGGGCGACATTTCATTAGGGAAGTTGTTTAAGAGTTTCTTAATTTGTTAAATGTCTTAGGGCCATCTAAGTTTGTTCCTTCATCAACGACAACACGACATGCCCTTCAGGATGCACCACGAGCTCCAAGGGTGACACTCACCTGGTTTGTTTCTTTCGCGTGACATGCCCTTCAGGATGCACCACATGCTCCAAGGGTGCCACTCTTCTTCTTTTATTTCTTTTGCGCGACGTGCCCTTCAAGATGCACCACGTGCTCCAAGGGTGCCACTCGCCTCTTGACTGATTGGTAGACATCAATAGCCCCTAGAGTCAACACTGCACCAGGTGAATTTGTGGGAGACTAAGGACTCTAAGGAATAAGGCCCCCACCTTATTGTGTGGCCCTTAGAATCATTGTGAGAAACTGTCGCAGTCTGCCCTCGCGACATCGTGGGTCCTCTCGAACTAGGTAATCATTAACCTACAATTCGAGCCACGGTGGGAGTGCTAGTAGGTTGTGGTAGGGTTGTTGTCCACACCTCTCCCTCAACCTCTCTGGTATTCATGTGTGGCCCCTTTAATCCATATGTGAGTCTGGTCGGCAAGCTATCATCAACTTGCATCATCAAGAATCGTGTCAGAACATGCCCACATTATATCATATAATCAAATGTACTAGAATCATAGTAAACAATCAACCCCAAAAGCACACTCCCTGAGTCGATCCAGAGTCCAAGGGGTCTTGTCGATGCCTCTGCATCCTCAAGTTCAAAAACCCTGCACACTCGGTAAAACCGAGTCAATAGCACATGTCTATGTCAAAGTAGTAAAACATCATGTCATCTATCATATCGGATCATAATCAAGGATAAATGTTTTCTTATCATAAAAGTCCAAATCACTTGCGAGCAAGTGTCCTCAAAGAATAAGTTTTCTCAGTGCGTCAGAGCGAGATGTTACACGTTCTATTAAGCTTT